>PVKB01000153.1:760819-1055322 GCA_004027205.1 Ctenodactylus gundi
AGGGACACTCTCAAAGCACAGTCACACTTTCTCTCATTCTCTCTCTCTCTCTCTCTCTCTCTCTCTCTCTCTCTCTCTCTCCATGCTTAATTAGCTTATTTTTACCTACACTGCTCCTCTCAGCAGTGGCCAATCCCTGCAGCCAAGAGGCTAAGGACCGAACTGCCAGCATTTCTGCAGAGGCTTCTCCGAGCCTGTTCCTAATTAATTTTATAAGGGGCTTTGGCTCCTGGTCCTCATTCCATGTGCCTCATTCAGGTGAGGTCATAACAACGGTCAATGCCAAAGTTCCACACAGGGGATGATGGGCTCAAGTGTGAGCATGTACATGTGGGGTGTGTGTGTGTGTGTGTGTGTGTGAGAGAGAGAGAGAGAGAGAGAGAGAGAGAGAGAGAGAGAGAGAGACCGACAAACAGAAAAGCTTTCACGCTTTTAGACCCTGGATAGCCTGAAATGATACTTCATTGGTTCAGTAATTTATCCAACTCTTCAAGTGCATTTTGTGTATATGACAGACACTCCCCTGGGCACTGAAATGAGGAAATGACTCAGAGGCATAATATCTGCCTTCAAGGAACCCACCATTAAATGGAGAATCTACACACAGAACTGACAATGTCAGAGATTCCTGCCCTGAGAGGCTGGATACCTGCTGTTAGATAAGCACCAAGGGAAGCAACTCACTCGTTACTAGGAGTTCCTTTCAAAAACCCAGAACAGAGCCGGACCCTCTATGCTCATTCAGTAGATATTTGTGAGTTTAACAATGTCTTCTACACTTACTTCTTGCAGACCAAGGAATTAGCTAGGCCAACGGGCAAGACTGTAGCTGTGTCAGAATCCTTTGGCCCACATGAAGCAGTTTAAACGAATAAGGTGCCTGTTTTTCTCACAAAGTAAGGAACTCAGAGGTAGGTTAGTCCTGGCGCCATATCTCAGGTTTGCCAGGAATAACATCCTGGTTATACTCTTGATCTTTTCTCATGGTCACAAGATAAGGCCGATAGTTCCAAATGTTGTATCTGCCTCCAAAGTCAAAGCTGGCTACTTCCAGCTGTAAGTGAACCCAAGGAAGAAAGTATTTGCTTATAGGCTCCAATGAAGACAAGCAGGGAAGAAGGAAGTTGAGAAGCTGGGCTTTGAGGGGAGTCAGCAAGCTGGGTCATCCACAGTTTCCCCAAGTCTTTTCTACTTCAAGGCTCCCTTCCTGCTGCTACTACTATCCATTCATAAACTCACAATGACTCCAGGTTGTCTTGTGTTGGATTCTAAGTAAGGCAGAAAGTCCCTTTCTTGAGATGCAAACAAATCATGGTAGTGTCTGATAGCAAGGACCAAGATAGGGCAGACTTGGGGCCGTGGGGAGCTTTTCCTAGTGAAGTCTTTTCACCCTCTTCATGTGCCTTTCCCCATCCATCCTCCTGCTACCTGTTCTTTTTAATTTAAAAATGAATGTTGGTAAAATACATAACAATATGTACCCTTTTCATCATTTTTCAATGTACAGTTCATTAGTGTTGTATACGTTCCATTCCCACTATTATGTAACCAATCTCCATAACTCTTTTCACTTTCTAAAACTAAAACTCTGCACCCACTAAACAACTCCTCTTGCCCCTCTATCCCAGCAAAGACCGTTCCTTCTGTTTGTACAAATTTGACTACCCTAAATATCCTATTTAAGTGGAATAATGCAGTATTTAGTCTATTATGACTGACGTATGTCACTTAGTAGAATGTCCTCAAAGTTCACCGATATGTCAGAATGCCATTTGTATTTCAGGCTGAAAGTTATTTTGTTGTACAAATATGCCACATTTTGTTTATCCATGTTACATCCATACTGATGGTACCGCTGCATCCAAATTTTCTCCTCTTATAAGGACACCAGTCAGACTAGGTGACAACCGCCCCAAATGACCCCATCAGCTCTATATCCAAATGTAGTCACGTGGTGAGTTAATGGAGATTAGGACTTCATTAGTTGGTATATTTCAAAGTGTTAGGTTTTTGTTGTTGCTATTGTTTTTTGTGCTTGCGATTGAACTCAGAGCCTTCACAATGAGCTATATGCATGGCCCTTTTTTATCTTTTATTTTGACGTAAGGTCTCACAGTTGCACAGGCTAGGCTTGAATTTGCAATCTTCTGCGAATGCCTCCTAGTGGGCTAGGATTACAGGTATGCACCTCCAAGCCTAGGTATGTTTCAATGGTCAAACAAGAATGTCTCCTTTCCCCACGATGATCAGAAAAGTCTAGAGCTCAGTATCCCTTCTCAGTGTGACCATTGACTTTGAGAAATAAATAAACATCTATTTGCTTAAGCCACTGGTATTCTGCATGTCAAAGCCAAAAGTAATCTTTATTAATACACCTCATTTGTCAACTGGATATATCTCCAGAGGCTGATAATCAGATGATGTGTGTATTCACTTGCTAAGGCTGCCATTGCCAGGTACCACAGGTGTGGTGGCTTAAACAGAAATCACAGTGTCTCACAGTTCTGGAGACTGAAATTCTAACATAAAGGTGTGGTTCTTTTGAAGCCTCTCTTCTGGGCTTGCAGATGGCTACCATCTGGTTATGTCTTTACATGGCCTTTCCTCCATGGTATCTCTGCACCCAAATCTTCTCCTCTTATAAGGACACCAGTCCGACCAGGTGACAGCTGACCTGAATGACCCCATCAGTTCTATCTCCAAACGTAGTCACATTGTGAATGGAGATTAGGACCTCACATAAATTTGAAGGGATGAGGACAAATTTCAGTCCACAAAACTATGTAACTCTTTGGTCAAACCAGTCACTAAAATGCTCCCATACCAAAAGACAAATTGACATCATTCTAGTTCCCAGAGTAATCCTGAACTTGACCTTCTCCCCTATGTCTCCAGAACCTTCAATCATCCTGCAATCAAAAAGTTAATACTGAGCTGGGTACAGTGGTGCATGCCTATAATCCTGCTTGCTCAAGGGGCTGAGGCAGAAGGGTCACAAGTTCAAGTCCAGCCAAGACAACTTAGCAAGATCCTGTCTCAAAATTAAAAGAATAAAATGGCCAAGATGTAGCTCAGTGGTAGAGTACCCCAGGATCAGTCCCTGGCACCCAAAATAAGTTAAAGGTGGAATTATATTTTTAACAACCTCCCTTGTTTTATCACAAAATTAGTGTGAAAATTAAGGTAATATCTATAAGGGTTGAAATAATACAGAGGTTAGCGTGCTTGCCTAGCAACACAAGGCCCTGAGTTCAATTTCCCAACACCTCATAAGCTGGGCTTGGTAGCACAAACCTGTAACCCCAGCACTCAGGAGGCTGAAGCAGGAGAATTGCTGAGACAAGACCAGCCTGGGCTACATAGCAAGTTCAGAATCAGCCTGGACTACAGAGCAAGAGCCTGTCTCAAAAATAAGAGGAAAAAATACCTATAAAATATTTAATATAATGCCTACAATGGAGTCAATTTTGTTCATATTAAATTACAATATTATAAGAAATTTAGAACTACAAAGTACTTAGAAGGAAACCGATAAGTGCTCACTTCAGCAGCACATGTAAGAAAGAAACAGTGTTTTCTGGGGAAAAAGAAAGCATCCTTTCCAAACAGTGTTTATTTAAATCAGTTCAAAGTGACATAGGTCAACGTCTTGAGCCACTTGGGGGCATTTATGACCAGTCTGAGATGTCTGCCTCCTTTGCTGGTAGTCTGCAGAGACCCCTGGCTGGTGGGGTTTCTGACAGGTGGTAGGGAGGGTCCAGTTGAGGGTGCACCGCCAGCTTGTGCCCCGACTCAGAGGCTGTCCTCTTGCGTGAGACTAAGACAGCTTTCTCCAAAGCTGTCTGGTCTAGTTTGTCCTTTGTCTACGCATGGATGTGGAGGTGGAGTAATGAAAGATGAAAAATTTATTTAGAATTCACCTGCATTGCTTCCATTTTATAAATAGTGACAGTGGCTGAGGTTTTTGTATTTTTATAAATGAGAAACATTTTCACTTCTCGTAGGGCGTCTGCACACGTAGTACAATACCCGGCACTTAACAGCATTCATCAGCTGCAGTAATCCACTGGTTTATTTGCCTAACTCATGCCAAAACCCTTGGCTTGGCTCCGGGTTCACTCTGGGCTGGTGGTTCTGATGTCCTCCCCCACCTCTGGCTCTCAGAAGAAGGACTCAGCTTGAGTGTCCAAAAACTAAGACCTTACATTCAAATTGGAAGCTGTCCAAACTCACCTTTTCTGAAACTGTGACTTCCAGACTCTCACTCTCCCTCTGTGCTGCTGATTAAAATTTTAAAACTCTCCCAGGAGGTGAGTCGAATCAGTAGGAAGATATTGTTACAGAAATGATCCCAAGGGTTTGGTTAGTACCTCTGACTAACAGAAACGCTCCCTGCCGGCCACGGTGTGAGCACGGCCTCCCCTCCGTGTAATAAGACCACAGACCCTTTGGCCTGGGAAGCACCAGGAGAGCCCGTGCACCAGGGGGGGTGTAATCGCAGTGGCTGATAAAAGAGTAGGGAGATTGGCAAGATCGGATAAGATGCAGGTCCTAAAGCTGAGCAGGGGCGTGATCAAAATGGTGATGGGGACTTGGCTCCCAGGGCTGGGTGGGCTGGAGCAGGCGAGAGCCAAGAGGAAGGGCAGTCCAGGCAGCCACTGCAGCGGTGGTCAACTGGAAGCAGACAGATTCTGACCTGCTCTGGGTGACAGGGGGATAAGACTTTGCTTGGAGTGTGCAAAGGAAAAAATCACAGGGAAGGACAGTTGTGATCTTCAGAATGTCAGGTGGGGAAGTCATAAGAGACAGTGTTAGAAACGTCAGATTTCTCCCCCTAGGGACAAACAGAGTGACAGCACTGCAATTGAGATTCTCAGGAAACAAGGGAACGCGAAAATCAAAAGCTGACCTTTCCAGGAAGGAGGACAGGAGACTGATCTGGGAGTGCCTGCTTGCGATCTCAGAGCTCAGGGAGGCTGAGCTAGGGGAATCACAAGCTTGAGCCCAGCCTGGGTGACTTAGCAAGACTATTTCAAAACCAAAAATGCGAAGAGGCCGGTTACGGAGCTCAGTGCGGAGACCCTGGATTCAATCCTCACTAGCACAAGTAAATAAAGAAGTAAATAAATAAGTAAACAGATAAAAATAAACAGAGCAGAGAAGCTCTCTGAACTCATGCTAATAGGAAAAAGAGTCTGATTTTTTTTTTAGTCTGGAGCAGCAAATTTAGATCAACCACAATGTAATACCAGCCTCTGTGGTAATGGAACAAAAATGGGCAAACGTGACCAAAATGTACCCTAAAGTAAAGGTCTGCTGGAACCAGTTCTTAGCAGCAAATATGCAGACATTATTACAAATTAAATTAGGGGCTAGAAGTAGGGTTTAGCAGCAGAGTGCTTGCCTAGCATACATGAGGCCCTGGATTCTACCACCAGCACTGTAAAAAGATAAATATAAATGAAATTAAATTTACAATGAAATAAAGGCTATATTAAAAACAAAGGAGATATTTAAGACTCACCCCTTCCTAATTATGTTACCATTACTACTATCTACTTTATGGTGTTATGTATGTCTCCTGTCTCTGTATTTTGCAAACTGCAAGGCTGTGTTAGGGCACGCTATCACTCGTTTCCTCCCAACTCTGTGTTTAATGATATCACACGAGCGGTCTGCAATCTGAGTTAGCGGGATGATTTACACCACGGAAATTGGCAAGTGCTGCGTATCAGCTTTCTCGGGCTCTGTGAGCAGCCTCCTGCCCAGGAGAAGGCGGGAGAGAAGCCGGATATTTCTCAATAAAGGGGACCCCATCCTTTGCAGTGCTTTCCCTTCCTGGTACCAACTCCTCAGAAGCCCCTTCAGTCCACCTGCCTTGCCGTCTCTGGCTTTGAAAGTGCCAGGCTTGGGGTGAGGACAGAATCTTTAAGTGGCCTTCACATCCAAGCATTTCGGGTCTTCAGGATCTCCAAAACTCTCCAACTCTCTTTTGAAGGTTAAGGAATTTTCCTTTGGAAGGCAGTACATTTCCTGCTGTTAACCAGGTTCCTTCAGAGACTTCTGAAGCCCCTGGGTTGCATGAGTTCCCAGAGATACAGGCAGGGTTTGCTGAGAGATGGGCACTCCCAATCCCACCCTTGTACCTCCTCAGCTCATACCAAGCAGCTTTCCCCAAAGAGATTCCATTAAATGTAGTCAAAGGACTAAGGAAGTCACCAAGTGGAGTCAAGAAGACTCTTCATAAAGTGGATGGGGTGTTCCAGCCTCACAAAAAAGTCTTGAAATACAACCCCCTCTCTCCAACATCCTCACCACCACCTACTTCATTCAAGCCACGTAGCCTCTGCCTCAGCTGGCCCCAGAGCTAGTATTGTGGTTTGGATCTGGAATGTCCCCCAAAGGTCTCATTTATTTGAATGTTACGGATTGTCTTTGGAGTCATGTGCTATTGGGAGATTGAGACCTAGTCTGGAGAGGTAGATTGCAGGCACATAAACTGGATTAAAGACAGGTAGTGTGGGCTTACCTCACATTCCACACCTGCATCCAGTAAGGGTGGACTACTGGGAGGGACCTGGAAATATATACATATGCTGCTACCTTCCTCTGAAGTGAGACTGGACTTGATGGGACTTGTCTACCTGTTTGTGATGTCCTGAGAAGCTGCCTCCACCTCTGCCCCTGCCAGGTACTTCCACTGTTGTCAGCTGCACCTGAATATACTGTGACCTTCTGAAACTGTGAGCTAAGATAAACCTTTACTCCCCTAAATTTGTGGATGTTGAGTATTGAGTCACAGCAACCAAAAAGTAACTAAAACAGCTGGCCAGCCCAGTCCCTGCCTCTGATGTGGTACCCTAAGCTCATCCCCTCGGTGGTCTCCACACAGCAAGCACCAATCCCATTCCTAAATTATGAACCCAGTTCTAAAATCACTCCCTCAGCCCATATTGCATGGATGGTGCCCTCTGGAATCCGGTCTCTGAACTTCCCTTGATTCACCTACCTCCTAGACTTACCTGAAGCCCATGCCCTGGCATGGTAGGTGAAACGCAACACTCTGGGAGGCTGACACAGGAGGAGTGCAAATTTGAGTCCAGTCTGGGGTAACTTAGCAATTTGATGAGACCCTATCTCAAAATTTAAAAAATAAAAAGAATCGGGAATGTAGCTCAATGCAAAGGCCCTGGGTTCGATCCCTACTTCTGTGTAGAGAAGAAAAGAGGTCAAGGGGTCTGTAAACTATTGAAGCTCTAATGTGAATTAGCTCACAAGGGAAAGCAAGAGAGGTAGCAGTGGTGGTTCCCGCGTGGATGGAGGTGACCTTGAGGTGACTCAGACAGGACGACTTCTCCCTTCTTCCTTCTCACATTGATTCAGACTGAGCAGTGGCAGAGCGGCCTGTAGATCCACTGTAGGGCACATGCAAAACTCCGGACTGTTGTGTTGGGAGTTGCATTTGTTTAAATCGACATGATTTCCAAAAGCAAATCGGCCGTGTAACTATTTGGCCTGACACTGCCCTGAAACAACTACACACACACACACACACACACATACACACACACACACACACACACACACACCCCTCAGGGCATTATTTATAAATGGAAAAGAATTTTTTGATGAAGATCAGTTTATACTCATTCTATATAGGGTCTTATTTGTAATACAAAACCATTAGTTGCTTGGTTTATAGAGTCTGAATTACTAGGAAAGCCATTACAGGGCAGATAAAGATGCAGTCGGCAGCCGGATTTCATAAGGCAAGCCTGAATATTTGCATTTTTTGGCTTTTTTACGCTCAAGTTCACAAACTAAAGTCGGCAACAAGCTTTTTACATTTGAATAGATTACAATGTGTTTATAGGTCTGAGTCCTTCCAAGACAGTAGTTAATTGGCCTCCCCAACAACAGCAGGAGCAGCCTCATTATCCTGATTTAACAAAGGAAGGCGCTTCATCCAGAGAAGTTAAGGGCCTGGATCCAGGCCCTAGTGCTGACTCTAATCGTCATTGTTATCAGCATCATTATCACCGTCCCTAATTTTTAACATGCTAGGAGGGCGCTCCAACAATCTGTCCTCGTCCTCCAGGAGCTCAGAGATTAATAGACCTTTGAGGTAGCCATTTCTCAAAGAGCTAAGTAGGTAATAAAACATAAATATTTATTGAAAGTAATATTCTCAGACCTCAAACCTCATTCTTCATTAGAAGGAGTCAAAGGCATCAAACCCAAGACCAGAGGATAGTCATCTCTCTGTTGGGTATCTCAGTTTGCCTACCAGTTGTAAAGAATTAGTGCCACCTGGCCACATCTTCTTTCTAAGCATCACCTGGGGATATTATTAACCCACAGACAGCTAGGCCTTACACCATAGGTCCAGAATGGGCCTCGGATCAGAGTTCATGGGAGATGCTATTTTAACTAAGGACAGAATAGAGGGCAGGACAAAAGCTTTGGGGCTAAATGTGTCCAAGTTACTGTCATTGTTCCATGTGTCCCTCACAGCTGCTGACCCAGAAACATGGCCTATTTTTAGAAGTTTGGACAAACCCACAGCCTTATTACTTTTCTCTCTAGCACATAGAACTGAGCTGAGCTAAGAACCTTGAATGGGTAGTGACATGGTCACCTAATTAGTACCATGAAGAGGTACTCCATTCCAGAAGGCACAGTCTACCCAAGAGTGAGAAGCTGGAAGACACAAAGAGGAGGAACAGCCCAGCCAGACTGCATGGACTTCAAGCGACCTTGGGCAAGTTACTTGCCTTCCTGAAGCCTCCGTTTTATGATTTGTAAAGAGCAAATAGTATGCATAGTAGGTAAACATGGAAAGTATTATGCCAAGTGAAAGACGCCAGGCTTAAAAGGTCACATATTTATGAAATGATTCCATTTATCGGAAATGTCCAGAGTAGGCAAATGTATAGGAACCGAAACAGATCAGGGTTGCTAGGGAGAAGGGGGGAGGGGAAGAAAGGGGACTGACTGCTGAACGGGTAGGAGTTTCTCAGGGGTGACGACAATGTTCTGAACCTAAATTGTGGTGGTGGTTGCTCATCATTACTAATATCTTGAATGCCATTGAATCATATAATTTGAAACAGTTTAAATAGTGAGTTATGTGGGTTTTACCACAATTTTTAAAAATGTAATTAATGACAATTTTCCTCCACTCTCCCTCTCTGCCTGGAAGTGAAGGTGTCGGGATTCAACAGTGACAAGGGGACACAGGACTTACGGTGTCTTCTGCCTCATAAGACAGATTGCTTGTGTGCCCATTGGAAAATCTCCTCCCATAGGCAGATTCTTACACTTTGCCTCATGCACTCATTTGAACTTCTCATCTGCCCCTCAGGCAACTGAGACTCAGACTATCTCAGAGATTTTTTTGTTTCTGTTTTTGAGACAGGGTCTCACTCTGTATTCCATGTTGGCCCTGAACTCACTATGTAGGCCAGGCTGGACTAGAACTCACTGTAACTTGCTGCTGTACCTTCTCAAGTGCTAGGATTATAGGCGTGTACCACCACACCCAACAAATCTTTATATGGTACTGGAGAATAGAACCTAGGGCCTTGGATATACTAGGCAAGCCCTTTAAATACTGAGCTATGCCCTTAGCCCATGCCTTAGAGTTAGTAAGTGGCACGGGCAGAGTTGAATTTAATTCACTCTAATTTCAAAATCTGGATTCTTTCTAAAGATTAACTGTCTCTATCCAAAATGCCTCAGAACAGCAGTATTTTAGATTTCAGATGTATTTTGATTTTGGAATACATACATATACAAACTGAAATATCTAGCAGAGGGGACCTAAGTCTAAACACAGAATTTGTTTATGTTTCTTAAAGGTTGGAGGTGATTTTTATACAATACTTTTAACACATCTGCACTTTTCTTATCACATGTCATATAAAGTCAGATTTAAAATTTCCATGTTGGTGCTCGTTATGGTTTGGAACTGGAGGTCCCCCAAAAGCCTCATGTATCTGGATGTTGCAGAACACCCACATGCTGTTGACAGATGGTGCCTGGTGGAAGAGGGTGGGACAATGGGGCTTGGCCCGGAAGGGGTGAATCCTAGGGCCGGATGTGGAAGGGTGCAGGTCTGCCCTTTCTCCTCCATCTTGGTTTCATTTCAGCCAGACCACGAAAAGCAAGTCTTGCGCTCTTTCTCCGGCTGCCCCTTCCTCATGTGTTTTCATTGTTGCCAGCCACTTATAAATGGACTGTGACCTTCTGAAACTGTGAGCTAAATAGATCTTTCCCCCCTTAAGTTGTAAGTAACAGGTATTCTGCCCCAGCAATGAATAAGTCGCTAAAACAATGCTTAAAAAGTTTTGGATTTTGGAGCACTCTAGATTTCAGGTTTCTGCATTAAGACTGTTGACTCTATGTTATATTCTCCCCCAAGACAAAGAAATATGTAAGTATTTCTATTAATTACCCATGCAACTTACACACTCTGTATACTTTCATAAAGGCTTTCAAATTCTCCACCCTTGTTCTCATAATAACCCTTTGGAGCAAATGTTACCTCCATTCTACAAATGAAGCAATGTTTTGCCCAAAGTACAGCACTCCACCCACTTCACATCAGTTCTCACGTAGAGCGATTACATCCCAAACAGAAATAGGGTAGATCCGAGAGGAACTTTCAAAATCAAGAATGAGAGAAAATAAAGGTTCTGTTTTGGGTTTGCTTAGTCAGATGTTCTCCAAGATGTGAAAATGCTGACCTTCCCCTACCCTGTCAGGTCCCTAACTCAACTACTGTACATTAGCTCAGTTAAATGTAAATTTCTCTCCTCAGAGACAGTTCAGGAGAGAGTGTTTAATTCAATGCTTCTAGCATTTGAAAAAGAAGATACAATATATTAAGCTGTTGTTCACCAAACTAATATTTATTGAGCATCTACTATGCCGTCAGTATGATTTCACATGGATTGAAGATTCAAGGATAGACAAAGACACCTTTCTTCAGATCTCATGTAACTTGAAATTGGATGCAGTTGTACCTAAATTTGCAGCATCATCTAGAGAGGTTTATAAAATACAGATTCCAGGGCCCTGCTGTCAGATTTTTTAAAGTGGAGCCCAGGAGTCTGAATTTTGAAAAGACTTCTTAGTGGTGAGGGTAAAAATGCCAAATCTGATCTGAGATCCAACAATCAAAACTAATCCTTCTCAGATTTAACCAGCCACAGAAGCACATGGAGCACTTGTTAAATATTCAGATTCCCAGCTCTGTTTCCCAAGATAGGCCACAGAATCAGAATGTTTAACAAGTATACCAGATAATTCTTGGGACCCAGACAGAAGCTTGGAAGTTGACATTGCAGTTTAAGGAACAAACACAATTGGCCCTGGGACATACCTCAGGGGTTAGTACAAGGCCCTGGGTTCAATTCCCCAGCACCATATAAACTGGGAGTGGTTCATGAGTTTGAGTCCAGCCTGGACTACGTAGGGAGACTCTGTCTCAAAAAAAAAAAAAAAAAAGAAAAGAAAAAAGAAAAGAAAGAGAGAGAGAGAGAGAAAAGAAATATGCAACCCAATCTCATTCCTCAAGCCCCAGTCACTTCACACAGGAACAGACCAGCAAGATATTTGGAGTTACCCATCATAAAACATAAAAGAAGCCAGGTGCCTATGATGTTGAAAACCACCCTATAGGAAACACTACATTCTCGTAGGTTTCTGCCTCCTTAAGTAAAAATTCATCAAGAAGACACATCCTCCACTTCTTTGAGTCACACTTCATAACCATCAAGGCAACTTCAACAAAGTCTAATTTCAAAGAAATTATGTTTCTGTGCTAAGCCTTCAGTGCCAAGTTAACCAAAGGACATTTCTCCCATAAAGCTGCGAACCTGTATACACCTCTGATGGCCTATAAATAAATAATGGACATAAAAACAGCAATAATGAGTTTGGAAAAATACCAGCTAATTTACACCATAATAGAAATACCCAGGAATCTTTAACAATTGAAGGACTGACGCCAACCTCCCGCACAAGTACGCCGAACCATATTATTCCACGTGTGAGTGTAATTTCTAAATTGCAGTGTATAATGCAGAAGGGTGTACACGCTCAGAAAGGCAAAGAAGTATTTACGTGAGTGCTGTTACTCAGCTGCGTCATTCCCCGATGAGAAAAATCCAAGGAATTATTGGAACAATGTATTCATTGAAGCCCAGGAGCAGAAAGTTTCAGAAAAAGGTTGTCATTAATCCTTACACGGTTGTGAAGATAAATCATGCTCCATGCCACGTGAAGTGCATAGAGGTGTCAGCTTTCATGTTAAGTGCCCTTACTCCTAACCCCCCCACCCCCAGGAGCTGAGGGAGCTGCTACTGTGCCCCAGCAAAGCCTACACAAAAACTGGCAATTGATTAATAATGGGGGTGATAGAGACAGCTGCTGTGTGGAAGAAGTGGTCACCCACCAGTTAGCTTTCCAAAATCCAAATCCAACCCCTCTAGTGGTTGGCAGTCACCCAGAGATGAAACTCATGCTTTAATTTGGCATACAGGACACTACGAAAGACAGTCCCTACCTGCCTCAGTTGCCTAGCTAGTTTTATTCCTGTTGTGGATTAAATGTCCCTCAAGGGTTCATTGTGTTGGAAGTTTGTCCCCCAAGGTAGGAAGAGGTGATGTGGAACATTAAATGGGTGAGACCTAGGGGGAGCTCCTTTAATCAAATGGAAGCAGCCCTTGGGAGGGATTGTTGGGCCCCTCTCACACTCTGGCTTCCTATTTTTGCAACGTGACCTCTCACATCCCCCATGTATCCATCCTACCGTAAGTCACCATGACCTTAAACCTCCTTAATGAGAAGCTAAATGAACTTCTTTTTTAAAAATAAAATTAGCCTGCCTTTGGTATTTCGTTCTAGCAACCATAAAAGAGACCAACACTCTTTCCCTCCTGTCTTGGTTACTTTTTCATAGCTGTGATGGAATACCTGAGATACACAAATTAGGGGAGGAAAAGTTCACTTTAGCTCACAGTTTGTGCAAATCACAGCCCATTCGTGGGTGGCCAGCGACAGTAGAAGCCCCTGGCAAAGGTGGAAGCAGCTCTTCACAGCATTGCAAACAGGCAGTGAAGTCCCAAGTCCCGGAGGAAAGGAGGAAGTAGCATATACCCTTCTGGGTTCTGTCCCAGTGACCCACTCCTTCCTGGTCCAGCCTCAGTGTTCCACCCCTTACAGGTTTAATCCCCTAATCCACCACAGGCCAATGATCTAATCCACCCCTCCAGACCAGGCCATCTCCGAACAGCACATGGTTCCATAAATAATCCATACCATCCAAATACTTAGGACTTCGGGAGACATTCAAGATGCAAACCACAATACCTTCCAATTTCTACACTCCTGCTTTACATCTTATACTTCAAAAAAAATTGGGCTATTTTAAGTTTTCTAAGCATGCATCGATACAAAGGTTTTAAATGAGGTGATTTCCCCTTCCCTCTCATTCATATTCAAAAGCTCTGGAGATGTTTTTTTGATTCTCACAAGTGAAGGAGTCATGAGCCTAGCAGCTAGAGGTCAAGGATGCTGCTGAGCGCTAGAGTACAGAGATCAGTGCCCCACTGAAAAAGAAAAATCCAGGGCAAAGTGTCAATTGTGTCACTTTTGAGAAAGTCCTCTTTGGTAAATTGAACTAATGGCCCCAAAACTTGACCCATCCCTGCATCCGTGCACCTTTCATTCTACAATGTTCTCCTGTCCCGGGCAACACTTCATCCCCAACCCTTGACTCAGCCGGTAAGTTGCTTTGGCCAACAGAATGTAGTATAAAGAAAATCCATGTTTCCATGTACTGTCTGATGGTGCCATGACAAAGACATGCTAGCCTTTTGGAACCCTAAGAGACATGTGGAATGAACCCATCCCCCAATAACAGCAGCCTAAATCGATCAACCTATAGGCAAACCATGAAGAGAAAGGAATGGGACCAGAGGAATAGCAGCACAGTGATTAGAGCACTTGCCTAGCAAGCACGAGGTCCTGAGTTCAATTGCCTAGCACCACATAAACTGGGTATGACGGTGCACACCTGGAATCCCAGCACTCAGGAAATTGAGACAGGAGGATTTCTGTGAGATGGAGGCCATGTTGGACTACATAGTGAGTTCAAGATGACCTGAACTACAGAGCAAGACCCTACCTGGAAAAAAAAAAAAGATGTAAGAATGTACTATTTTAAACCACTGAAGTTTGAGGTGAGGAATTTGTTGCACAGTGGCATTTGTTAGGCACATAATGTAGCTTGATGGCTTGGTACACGCTGTTCCTTCTGCTTAAAAAGACTCTACCGTCACTCTCATCTTATTTGGAAAACCTACTAATCTTTCAAAATGCAACTCAGAGATCTCCTTTTCTGGAAATCCTTCTTTCATTCCCTGCAGAAAAATAAACAGTTCCTCTTCTTCGACATACTTAGGCTGTCAAGCTATCATATTTGTATTACTTATCTCTTACTAGATAGTGAACTCCTTGGGAGCAGAGGTTTCTGTCTCAACTCTCCAGCCACAGGGCCGCACAGCAACTGGAGTGGACACCCAGCAGACACGTGTAGGCCGCCAAGGAAAGCACTGGAAGTTGCAGGAGGGTGATTATCAAAGACACTCATCGGCTTTGGCTCTCGCGTTAGAATGGTGCCTGGACTATGGCCTAATCTCCGTGACAAAAATGAAACTGTTGGCTGCAGCCTGCAGTCTGGATTTCTCTGCCAATCAAAGTTGTCATGGAGAGGAACAACTTCTGCCGTCACGGTTTAGCTCTTTAGAGGAGAGCCCTACCTTCAGGAAATTCCAATAAGCCTGTTTTATTGTTACCCTCCAACAGTAATGACTCCCATGAGAATAAGCAGAGTGTAAAGTGATTGCTAAAACATCCCTTACCTTGGACAGACTGCACAAGATGTGATTCTCGTACTGTACTTGGGATGGAGGGGACTCACTCATGGAAACAAAGTGTGTCACTGGAACTGTACAGAGCACCAAGAGGCAACTGTGGGAGGAAAGGTGCAGGGTGTCGCAGAAGGAGAATCCAAACAGTGCCGACAGACGACAGACGAGGTGGAGCTGACCTCCCAGCCACACCGCTGGTCACTGGTCACTTCCTGCTTCTCAATCTCAGTTGGCTCATCAGTAAAACTGTGTGTGGATTAGTGGAGCAAAATTGACAGAATACACACACACACGGGGATTTGTAAGATATGCTTACAGGATCTGAGGGAAGTTAATCCACAATGGCTATAAAAATATAAAACACCTCTTCTAACAGTTGTGATGATAAAAGAAATAATGCCTGTGAGAATGCGTGGTACAAAGGAGAGGCTCAGGCATTTTGTTTCCCTTTCCTTCTGTGGCAATTTGGAAGTGAAACATGCCGGAGCAGATATGTCAAAATTAGAGGACCCACAGCCAGGCATCATGATCTGCGCTTGTAATCTCAGCTACTTAGATGGCCGAGACAGGAGGATTACTGGTGGAGACCACTTTGCCTCAAAAATATAAAGGACCAGGAACGTAGCTCCAAGGTAGAACACTGAGCTGTACTTAGCATATGTGAGATCCTGGGTTCCAATCCCAGTACTTCTAGATAGATAGATAGATAGATAGATAGATAGATAGATAGATAGATAGACCAACCAACTGATCGCTGACCCAAGAAAGACAATATAAGCTCTAAAAAGATAGCCTCACCAGAGAAAACTGAGTGAGAAACAAAGCAGTAGGACCTTATGGACACTGAAACTTCCCTGTCACCAGTCACCACACTTGTAGCTTGATTCAGTAATTCACAGCCATTTTCCTCTTGCAGGAATGGCTTCACAAGTAGTGACAGGTGCAGGCACACACAATCGTAGAGGGGGCTTCAAGACGTGTTAATGCTTTGCTGTGACTGTGTTAAAACCCTTTACAATCTTTGAGCAAGGGGTAGCAGATGTTAATTTTGCACTGGGTCTTCCAATTACAAAGCAAGCCCCGATGTTTTGTTCTTTGATTCCTAACCATAACGGACAGGATAGCTTTGCTCCACAAACTACTGTGTGCTTGCATGGGCCTCCTAGGGGGATATTCTAGCCTGAAAGTTCTTTGAGCCACCACTATCGCATAAAAACCCCCAGGACGGGATGCTCAGGTGTGGGGCTAGGGGAAGATGCTTCAGTCGGATGCGTTCATCTGCAAATAAAAAAACATGGGACCACAAGAAATTTAGACTGGCTAGCAGTCTCCTAAATTTTTGACACCAGGGGCCTATTTTGTTGGAAGACAGTTTTTCCATGGACCAGCTCCTATGAAAATCTAATGCCACCCTGATCTGAGAAGAGGCAGAGCTTAGGTGGTGTCATGGTCTGGGTCTGGAATGTCCTCCAGATGCCTCATCTATTTGGAAGTTGTAGATTATCTACATATTTCGTGTGCTGTTAGGAAGTGGGACCTGATTGCTGTGGGTCCACCTGAGGGTGTGGCCTGAAGGATGGGATGCCAGTCGTGTCCCAATTTCTCCCCGAGCACTGATCTTTCCTCTTGAGATGCCATGAGCAGCTGTTCTCTGCCAGACCCTTGTTGTCATCCCCAGCCCCATGAGACTATGAAACTGTGATTTAAAACCTTTCCTTCCTTGAGTTGAGGGTGACAGGTATTATATCCCAGAAACAAAAAAAGGAACTCAGACAGATGGTAATGTGAGTGACTAGAATCAGCTATAAGTATAGATGTAGCTTTGCGTGCAGACCCACGGCTCACCTCTTCCTGTGTCTTCCTGTACAGGTCAGTTTCCTGGGAGTTGGGGGGATCCCTGACTTAAATGATAGAACAATTAATAAAACCCAGGAAGTAGAGAATCGAACTTTGAACCTAGGCTTTACTTGATATGAAGCCTGTGCCATCTCAGTGAATCTAGGGCATTTATTCTCTGAGCCTTGCTGACTTTAGGTTTTTATGTCGAAGTGAAGATGAGAAAAGGTAGCAGTGTTATGAGCCAACTTTTGCCAGATCATTGTTGTCCTTGCAACAGAGGAGGCCTAATAGGCTGGCAGATAACAGAGTAAGGGCCCCGTTGAGAGGCTCCAAATACAGATTTTCCTACTTCACAACTTTGTCTCCAGAAATCAAATGCAGGGGAACCAGGAGAGTAGAACCCAGCTTGTTACCATCCAAAAATAGTTGTTTTCTTTGAGCTGACAGAACATGGGTAGAAATGTAATCTAGAATTGTGTTAAGTCCTATTAAATTAGGTCAGGATTCAGATTCTGACATGGAACTTTAGATAATAACAGTTTATTGATTTGTGAATTTTGTTCAGTCTGAATTGGGTCTTTCAGCATAAAGCTGGATTTGGGCAATGTGATTATTTTCAGACACACAGCACCTGAATGTCAATAACACTTACCTTTCAAGAAGAAAAAGTAAATAACCAACTACCATGATGATTTAGGATAATGAGTCTCCCTAGATGAGGTGTTAGGCAGGAGGGTCCTAGAGGTCAGCAGGCCCCAAAGTCTGGGATAAACGCATGCTCGAGGATGTGTGGTACTGAAGCTGTGGGTGAAATGGCTTAGCTGTGAGCTGCAGTTCTCCGTGATCACAACTGTCTTCTCTCACCAATATAGAAGGGGCAAGAAAAACCCAGACTAAGATTTGTACAGAGCCCAATCCCTCTGTGTTTGTCGGGGCTCTACAGAGAGACAGAGCCGGTAGGAGACAGACAAATGAACACAACATGTAATGGTTTGGATCTGGAATGCCCCCCCCCCCCCCAAGATCCAGGTGTTAAAGGCTTGGTCCCCAGGATGGTGCTATTAGGAGGTAGGAAACCTTTAAGAAGTGGGATTATAGAGACTTGGAGGTTCCTGAAAGCACGTCCTTGGAGAAGATTTTGTGATGTCTTTTCTTCTTTGTCATTTCCCTGAGATGAGGAAAATCGTTTAACTCTGTCACATACTTTTGCCTCACCACAGACTCAGAACAATGGCCCCAAACCTCTGAAACTATGAGCCAAAATAAACCCTTTCTCTGAATAAGTTGAATGTCTCGGATACTTGTTATAGTAACAGAAAATAGATAGATAGATTACTAGAGAAATTGTGTAATGCAATTATGGAAGCTAAGATGTCCCATGGTGTATCAGCCTTAAGCCACAGACCCCAGGCTGCTGACAATACAGCTCAGTCAAGTTCAAAGTGGTTAGAACCAGGAAAATTGGTGGAACTCTCACTTAGGTCCAAAAGATAAAGAATTCGAGGAGCAACTAGTATGACCCTTGGAGTTCAACAGCAAAGAAATTTGAGCTTTAATATCCCTGGGCAGGAAAACAAGGTAAGTCCTATCTACAGAAGGAAGCAATCCCACTCTGAGTCTTTTTGTTCTATCTGGAACCTCCACTGATAGAACAGTGCCTACCCAGGTACACTGAGGGTTCATTCTAATTCAGTGTCCTCTAAAAACACCCCCACAGACCCACCCAGAAGCAATGCTTTTCCAGTTCTTTAAGTATTCCTAATTCAGTCAAGTTGATGACTAAATGAAACATCACACCCTCAAACATCTTCCCTGATATACCAACCTGGAATTCAATCCTTGATGCTGTCTCCACTTGCTGGTGGGCCTTTATTCTGTTTAAACTCCACTAGTGTCTTGCAGTTCAATTCTGGTACTACCTGCCCTGAGTTAGTGTAGACAATACAGGTTAAGGGTTCAGTGCCCACAGGAAGATTATCCTCGCTTTAGACTCTATCTGCAGGCCACCCATACCTCTGAATAACTGGCTACAAATGTAAGAGTTCTTACTACATGCTGGGGTTTGATAATGTTTTTAATGACTCGCAGAACTCAGGAAAATGCATTACTTATGATTATAGTTTTATTATGAAGGATATAAATCTGGATCAACAAATGAAATGTAGTACACAGTCTGCAAAGTCTCAGACGCAGAGCTTCCCAGCCTTTCCCCAAGGAGGCTGGGTACATCGCCTCTCAGCCTATTCATGTGTTCCCCAACCAGAAAGTACCACTGGCCTCCAGGGGCCAGAGAGTTTACTGTGGTTTTACCATGTAAACACGATTGATTAAACCATTGGTCACATGATTGAACTCAACCTCCGCTCCCGTAGCTGCCCAGAGGTTAGGTAGCTCTAAGTCTGAATGTTCTAATTGCATGGTTGGTCTTTCTTGTGACAAACCCTCTCTGTGTAGCTGCCTTGGAACCCACTGTAAGTCATTTAACTGAAATAAACTCAAGTGCGATGCAGGGGGCTCATGAGTAGCCAGAAATGGACACCGCTTGAGAAGTTCCAAGAGTTTTAGAAGTTCCATGCCATGACTCCAGGCCATAGACCAAATTGTTTATTGTATAATATATACACATATGCTGTCTTTGCTAGTATAAATATAGTTGGACAAGCAAGCTACAGAGTACCTTAGTCTGCTTTTTTTAAAGAGGAGGCGGGCCTGGTAGCACAGGCCTGTAATCCCAGCCCTCTGGAAGGCTGAAGCAGAAGGATGTCAAGTTCCAGTCTAGCCTCAGTGACGTAGTGAAACCCTGTCTCAAAATTAAAATCAAAATCTGAGCTGGGAGGTAGCACAGTGAGAAGACCCTGGATTCCATTCCCAGTATTACCCCCGACCCACCCACCACCACCAGAGGAAAAAAAACATAGTGAAAGAACTTGTTACATTTGGTTAGTTTTTGGATTTTTTTTTGAGCCAAGAAGCAAATCATCCTGGAAATATCTTTTCTTGACACTCTAATCCAATATCTGTATCACTGAAATTCTTTCAAATGCCAAACAAAAACCTCTCTCCACCCCTACCCTCAACCTCCTAGTGACAAACGCACATCAGCTACAAACATGAACTATTGTCTCAACTACATTGTAAACCCACAGAAATTGTAAAATAGGACGCTCATTTTGTATTCCCCACGGCCATCATCTATTAAAATGCCAAGAACTTACCTGGTGCTCAATAAATACTTGTTCAATTTAATTAGCTGGTTAATCTGAGTATTAACTATAATGTATCCAATTCAAAAAACCACAAACATTTAATGAGCACTCACCGAAAGCCAGCTCTTGAGAAATAACAATGAATACAGCATTTTTTCTTGGTCCCTAGGAGCTATCCAAGGAGAAGGGAAAACAAAACAAAAAAAAAAAACCGAGACAATTATGTCACTATAAAATTGAATTTTACAATAAAAGTAAGAGTAAAGTACTATGGAAACATTAAGTAACAGTTTTTGTTCTTGTTTTGAAGTGCTGGGGATTGCACCCTGGGTCTCACACATGCTCAGTATGTGATCTACCACTAAGCTCCCTCCCAACCCCAGAAATGACCATTTTAGAGTAATAATGTGTTTGTTGAAGGACTGGGAAGAAATGATGTCACAGTTGGATTTCGTAGAAGAAAAATAAATGGCTCACCCTTACTTGGTGGCATAAGAACCAGCATAGGATCCTAAGTAAGGGTAGGCAAAGTAAAACTACGAAAATGAAAGAAGATGAAAACAGACTGTGACGAGGACACAGACAAGAATCTCAGGATAGTGGAACTAGTCCACACGGTCTGGTAAAATGTTCTTAAAATGAAAAACAAAGTAAACCAGGGGGGTAGGGTGGGGAGGAAGGGGTGGGTAGCGGGAAGGACAAAAGGAGAGTGGGAAAATCCTTGTCACCTTGACAAGATACGTATGTGCACAAAATGCTCAACTTCATTGTAAACCTTAAATTTTGTGCTTATACGTATCAGTAAATTGGGGGGGTGGGGGGGAAGTAAAGGTTCACATGGTTTGCCTTGCACTTGTCAAAACCCATAGAACTTCACATCATAAACAGTGAACTACCAGATTTGCAGATCTTAAAAATCAAACAGATCCTAGAATGAGATGCAACCTTGAGCTAAATGTTTTATAAGTGTATTAAAGAGATTAAAAGTGAAGATGTTTTATAAGATTAAAATCGGCAAAATTCTAAGGATATTTTACTGTATACGACAAAATACATGTATGCTGGGGTTGCATTATTAGTATTGGCAAAAGAAATTATGAGTAATCATATACAAAATAGAAGTTTTCCTGGCATTTCTAATTTTAGACCTGAAGCTAGAGCTTGCTGCTTCTGAGGATCAATGAACTTTACATGTCCAAAGCCAAGCAGACCTCATGGGTTATGAACAACGTAAATGTCACTATTACTTTTAAATAATGACTGAACAAAGGTGTGAGACAAAAGTTAATATAACCATGAAAGCAAAGTAGAAATTACTTGGGGAGGTAACAGGGCATGGTAGTTAAGAGGAAAGGCTCTGGAGGCAGAAGGGGCTATAGATTCCCATTCACCACTAACTAGTAGCATGATTGTGGACAATTTATCCAAAGTCTCACAACCTCCACTTCCTTGACTGTAAAGTGAAGTTTTTAAAAAATGATACCCAGATATTATATCCCACAATAAGATCATTAGGAGAAACAAATGAGAGACAATATCTGGCTGTCATGGTTTGGATCTGGAGTTTCTCCCAAAGCCTCATGTTCCTCTGGGTACTATGTACTGTTAGGAGGCGGAGCCTGGCTGGAAGGGGCAGATGCTTGGGGCTTGGCCTGGAGGTGCGTGTGCTGGTTCTGCCCTTCCTCCTAGACTCATCACTGTTCTGCCATGCAGCTTTGAGGATCTCTGTCTCTGGAGTACCAGCTCCAGCTCTGGCTCTAGCTGTGACCCCACCATGTGATTCCACCATTTTTTAGCCACCCACCTGTGAATGGACTGTGACTTTCTGCAACTCTAAGCTAAAATAAATCTTGCCTCCCTAAAGTTGTGGATGTTGAGTATTGAGTCACAGTGATGAAAAAAATAACTAAGATGCTGGCATATACTAAGTTTTTGAGCAACAGTTTTCTCATAGTGGTAGAAATGTAGTTTGTAATAATAGTGGTACTGTTTTTCTACTAAATTTCACGAGTATCATAATTGTGTACCATGCTAACTTTCTTGAATTACTATAGCATCATTTTCCATTATTCAGTCACTCATCAACTTGCCAACACTGTATAATTTCTTCCAGTAAATGAGTAATAAAACATTGAATTAATTCATTTTTGTCACCAGTTTACAACTTCAGAAAAAAGAGGGCTGGTCTAAAAGGGGAAAAATAAGGAATTGGTTATTCCTTTTTATTTACTTTTCTTTTTCAGATGGCTGGCATTTTTAAATCCTCATTTTGAAAGAAAAAAAATCAGTCTCACAGCTGTGATTTTTTCCCCCATCTTTATAGAAAAATACGGCTTTTCTTAGCATTTGAGAAAGACTCCAAAAGGAAGTGAAGGTGATGTACACGTGCTGTGGTGTCAGGGACTTTCTGCAAAAACTGGATGATGGACCAGGCCAAACAGAAAGAAGCTCTGTAGGCAACATTACAACATTGGTAAAACGTCAGCAAAACCAAAACCTGCCTATTTAAGGAATGACAAGTGATTAAAAAAACACAATGGAACTAGCTCTCCTCGCCACAAAAATTCAAAGGCAATTGCCTAACAAGAAAAGGTAATTAATTAGTGCCACCGCTTGTCTCATAATGAAGAAGACACAATGTGTGGCCATTCACCTCACTTGCGTTGAATTCAGAAGACATTTCTCATGCAAATATACACGTTTTATTTTAGATTATTACTTAGGTTATTGAAACAAGACAGCTTAAATATAGCAAACATCATTTTCTTCCAGGCCTTCGCACTCAACCCACTTGGTTTCCCGAACACTGCGCACAGCTAAGAACTATGGACGAACTTGACCTTGAGATGAGTCCTTAGAAGAGATATTAATTCCAAATCATAAGTAGCAACAAATCCTTTTAAATATTATAATTGCTTTCACTGAGGACAAAATAAAGGAATTAAAAGACTCTCAAAAACTGCAGAGTTAACCGGGCATGGTGACGGGTACACACCTGTAATCTCAGCACTACTCTGGGAGCCTGAGGCGGGAAAATAGAAAATGCAAGCCCAACGTGGGCAATTTAGCAACTTGGTGAGGCCCTCTCGCTCCCCAAAAAAACTAAATCACTGGATTGTAGGTCAGTGTGAAGACCCTGGGTTCAATGAGGTGTGTAAAAAAGAAAATCTGAAAAAATTGTGGATCCCTGAACCTCAAAGTCATTACCCATAAAGTGGGAATATAGGAGTAAAACTGAGCCTCTGAACTTATCCTGAGAATTAGTTAAAAGCATATCTATTATACTTTTAGCATAAAAAACGTTTGAAAAACGCAAGCAACCAATAAATGCTGCTCCTTATAATACTTACCTTCTTTGTAAATATATCTGTCCTTCAGTTTCCATAGAAAATAGATTCCAGGATCCCCAGCTACACCCTAATCAGGCTGCTCAAGTTTGTTATATAAAATGGAGCAGTATTTACATAGTACCAACACACACCCATATACTCTAAGCCACCTCTAGATTACCTATAATACCTAATACAATGCTTATAACACTTAATGCAAATGCTATGTTAATAGTTGCTACTCTGTTGTTATGTAGGGAATATGACAAGAAAAGTTCTGTACAAGTTTAGTTTTTTGTAGGCATTTTTTCTTAATATTTTGAATCTGAGATTGATTGAACTCAAGGGTACAGAACCCATCAATAGAAAAGGCCAACCAAAACTAACAAACACCCACTGGAGTTGCTGTCAGGAGGTAAAATCTCTTTCTTCTCCTCCTAGGGCCTTCAGGTGGACCTAAGTAGTGGTTAACAGAAGAAGCTACACAAGTGTTAGTGCTGTTTTTTTCCACATACATAGACACTACACAAGAAAAATGAAGACACACAGAAGTTAGGAACCAACATTTACATACTAGTTTCAACAAAAAGTGGTGAATTATGCAAATACAACAAGAATTTTAAAAATGGGGAGGGGGTTGCTGGGTTTAGGGCAGTTATTTTTGAAAAAAATAACTTAGTTGAAAGGTTTTTGCTTGTAGGATTTCTCTAGGCCTCAACTTCTCATGCCTGTTGCTTAGAATGTCTTTCTCCTGGTATAGCAAAAGCATTTTTGGCAAAGAAGTTTCAACTCCTGCTTTAAAGAAGAAACCCACTTGGTTTTGCTGATTGCAGAAAAACTTGCATTTGCTGATTTTTTTTTTAAAGTGCTTTAAACTCAAAAATAATCAATATGCCTACGTGGCCTGTTTTGGAGTCACAGTCTAACACTCTTCTTTGCCTTTGCGTACTTGAGATACAACCCAGGTCAAAATCAAGAAGTAAACTTCAGGTAAGAACTGCCTTGCAAGGGAGGGCACTCATGTATTTCTTTTGCTGATAAAGAAACTGAAACCCAGAGAGGGTAAACGGTTTTTCTGAGAGCTCGCTCTTTCTTTCTTTCCTTCCTTCCTTCCTTCTTTCTTTTTTCTTTCTTCTTTCTTTCAACAGGATCTTATTATATTCTCCAGTCAGTCTGACCCTGAATTCCTGAGCTCAAACAGCCTCAGAATGGCTCAGTTATAAGAGAAAGTAGAGATCAATCCCGTACTGAAAAAACAGAATTTGAACCCTACATCTTTGACTTTTGAGCAATCCTTCACAATCGTCAACAACTTCCTCACATGGAAAGGGGTTCTAGATTCTCAAAGACAGGCTTCCTGCCTCCCACAAAGCTTCTCAGACAATGAAGAAGTAGATTTGGGCAGAGAATGAGATATTTGAGGACATTTGAAAACCCTCTCAAGTCCCTTCACAGAGTAAGGTGGAGTCTGAATGGTATATGTCTTAGTTATTTTTTTTGGCGCTGTGACTCAGTACCCAACATCCACAACTTTAGGGAGGAAAGATATACTTTTGCTTACAGTTTCAGAAAGTCACAGTCCATTCACGGGTGGGGGGAGGGGCTAGAAAATGGTGGAATCACATGGTGGGGCCACAGCTAGAGCCAGAGCTGGAGCTGGTGCTTCAGAGACAAGAGATCCTCACAGCAGCATGGCAGAACTGAGACCAGCCTGAGAGAAAGTGTGGAACCAGCACAAGCCCCTCCAGGTCCAACCCCAAGCACGAGCCCCTTCCAGCCAGGCCCCATCTCCTAACACTATGTAGTATCAGAGGTACATGAAGCTTCTGGAGGACACGCCAGATCCACACCACAACAGCATCCAAGACAAAGCTTGACTTCTGGCTCCAAAGATGGCCAAAGACCAAAGGTTCTGAAGCTCCAAAAGCCAGGTGAGAGAAGCAAGTCTTAGAGAAAAAACAAGAGACCATCAGACAGTTCACTCCTGAATTAAAGATGGAGGAATGGATAATAAATATTTCACATAGGGTAATCGTAATACATGAATTTCATTAAGGATTTTTCTCAAACCATATTTTTATCTAATTACAAAAGTAATATATATTTATTAGAAATGTCTTAGAAAATATACACCAATTTTTAAAACATATATATATACACACAAGTGACAGGAAAATAAATCACAATACCACCACCTGACTCAACTCATTAAGAATTTAATGTATTAATTTCACACACATTCTAATACTAAAAAATGACATCATCCTGCTATCAGTATTTTTTCAACTAGTTTTTTGTTGTTGTTGTTGTTGTTGGGCAGGGAATGGGATCTTTTGTCCACCTGATCACAAAGCATAGATGTTTTCCTTCAGTCCCATGATACTATATCTACCCTTCTTTTTGGCCTACATTCAATCTGTCCTCAAATAGAAGTCAAGGTGGTTTCATGCTTTTTACTAATGCAAATAAGGCTGCTTTAATTAATGTATTTGCCCAAGTCATGATACTCTTCCTAGAATAAATTTCTAGATGTACATTAAATGCTCAGTTTTCAGGATTTTAATGCAGACTGCTAAATGTTCTCCAGAAAGAATGAACTGATTTGTGTTCCCACCAGTAAATGAAGAAGTGTGCTGAGATCCAAACTAAAGTACAAAAACCTTCTCAATTATTGAATGCAAGCAGCTCTGTTCATGTGTTGAATGATTGAAATATGACTAGATTTGAGACTGAGCAATTTTATTTTGAACTCTGCTTAAGGCTTACTTACCTTGCAGATCTCATCATCTTTCTTTTATCCTTATTAATTCAAGAAAACAGGCCTCACTGAACCCCATTAATATCTACAATTATTATTAAAATATAGACTTTTAAAAGAGAGAGAGAGAAATTGAGAAAGAAATAGAGAAAGAGAAGTATTTTTTTCATTAACTTACCCAAGAAACATTGGTTCCCACCTCTATAGGTTCCTGGGCTTCTGAGGTAATCTCTAGGCTAGATTTTATCTAATTTTGTAAATTCTTTTCCTTTTAAAGACATGATTGCTTCCTGGTTAGCTTGCTCCGGGGAACACTCCTCTGAAAGTAAAAAATCTTTTGACGTACAAAAACACAGTACATCTGGGCAAATCACCCATCATCTCAGGTAATCTGGCTTTCCAGATAACTACTTAAACATCTGACACTATATAAAAATCCACATCTAAAATCTCAACAGGTATAACCTCTTTGGGTTCCTTCACCGATAAGAAAGGCTCATTGATTCTGAAAGCCTTAAAAGCCCAGGATCATAGTAAGGAAAGATTGGAAGTTGATGATAGGGTAGTCGGAGTTCAGGATCAATCCAGTTCCAGTCCACTGGAGAACAGCTGATTTATGGCAGAAACCTATGGTTAATTTTAGAATAAACAGCATTATGACTCAAGTGAGTTATGAGTTACCAGGGATAGGAGGCACACTTAGTAGAACATGATTATTCAGACATGTAATTCTTTCCTCAGCTCAGTAAAGCTAAGTGTGGCCAAAACGCCAGAAACAGCTTTGCAATTGGAATATGCAATTTAAAATAAGTAAAGATTACTCCCAGGTAGTTTATTGCTTTAACTACATCCAGGCATGTCCCTATAGCAGACGGCATAATGACTCTCATTTCATTTTTGGTTTGTGCCAAATATCTTCAGTTAGTTTTGCTTTATTGGCTTCGTGCAATTTATTGCAGCACTAGAATGTGATTGTAATGCAACTAGTATTTTAGTTTTATCTTGCACTGGTAATTTTTCTTCTTTATGGTGACTATACTGTGTGAATTAATACAAGCCATAGAAATTATACAGTGTGGAACCTTGGTTTAGGCAGCTCCCTTTCTCATGAAGAGCAGAACTGTAAGGCCCAACTCCCTGAACCCTGTAATCCCCGAATGTGTACCCCGAGAGAGGCAGCAACATAAACAACAGCATTCACAACTCAATAAAGTGATTTATTTGATGAAAAAATTGCTAGGAAGCCTGAATTTCCCATACAGTCAAAATGAGGCAAAATGTTATTTAAGATCTTCTAAGTGTTTTTCAAAAAATTCCTGGCCTGTAAACCAAATTCCAAAGGTGGCAGCATTTTGCGAGGTTCCGTTAGAATACCTTCAGGTATTCTTTGAAAATATGTTTACCTAGCCTTGTTTGCTTTTATTGATTCGACCAACTATGCAAGAGAGCTGCATGTTGTTGGGGAGTTGAACTCATTCCAATTTCCTGAAAGTTGGCTAAGTAATGTGCTAAAAATAATTTTACCTATAGCTATCCCAGATCAATAATGTGCATCACTGGCTTAGGGGACAGCTTACTGTGAAAGGAAGAAAAAGGATTTGATCTTCTAGTCCTGAGAGCTTCCTCTTCTAGGAACCTTTGGAGAGCTGGTAAAAGAAAGTAAACCAATTAATTCAGATTGGTCATTTGAGCCCTGCTGAAGACATATTTCTCAATCTTATCCTTGTATCCTGCCTAAATTTTGCTGAGTAATTTATCCCATAGACTAAGGTGTATTCCTTCCAAGAGTCTACTGTTAAGTCCAGGGAAGTTTAACGCAACAAACTACTACCAGCTCTTACTCTTTAATAAAAGTGAATTAATCAAAATGATATACAATTACACAGCAGAGAGATGTTAGAATAGCATATGAGATACTAATATTTTGATGGCAGGAAGAAAAGTTTAGAACAGGAGTTCTCCACACAGTTATTTCAGATAACTGCACACAGTTATTCCAGGGTCCAGGGCAGCCGTGAGACAGTTCAAAATAATGATGGCAGTTGGTAGAAGATAGACAATTTGCTTGAACAATGGCCATTTCTTATTTCCCTGCTCAAGATTTCAATACTAACAACCCAACTAGTCACCATCTTGCTGTGAATAAATACTCCGTCTTCAAAATAAGTCCTAGATTTGAGGTTTTCAGAAATCACTCTTGCATTCCAAAGGACTCAAAATATACAATAGCCCCCCCCCAAAAAAAACAATTTATAATCACTCATTACAGGCAGACTAAATATATTCCTGATCATCATCCAACATATCTGAGCCACCAGGAGAATGGTGACCTGACCTCTTAATTTGACTGCCAAAGAAGAACAAAACACGAATTTGACAAAATTAGGAAACTGGCATCGGAATTAGAAAACATAGGAAGCTGCATAGAAATTTGTCCAAGTTCAAAGACTTTCATAAACAATTTCATTTGCCAAAAATTTACTTTTAATGGAATCTGGATTTCGCCTCAGCAGACTTGGTGGCACAGATGCCTATAACATAACTTCTGGAAGGAATGGAGGAAATCTAAATGACTGACAACTGAGAGAATTAGTCTTTGGGAACGTACAACCCAAAAATGATCCCTCCCCATTTCACAGGCCTTACAATTCTCTAATGCCAACTGTAGGAAATTCTTCTACAGTAATTCATGTTATTATCTTTGAGACAAAGTATAGATGTCTATCCTAATCCTTACTGAAGCATATACCTAAAATGGCCCTCTTAAGAATGTGGTTACCTCAGACAAAACACAAAGTAAAGCTTACTCCATTGTCAAGAACGGCTGTCAGATATCCCTCAGAGAAAGATGAAACAGGATTTCCCAAAAGTTTAATTCTTCCTATGTATGGTTATTTGAGGGACACTGCGTATACTGAATTTATACTTTTTCTCATAGCATTAGTTTTACCTCAAATACTATAACAAATTAATTATGAGCAAGCACATTTTTGTATTAGTCTACATTTCTGATGGCATATGGAACACTCTGTAGATTCATTAGGCTAGAGATGTACCCAGAGGTAGATTGCTTTCCTTGCACATATGAGGTCCTGGATTTGATCCCCAGCACTAGAAAATATACATATATATTTTCACCCATTAACATGATAGATTTATTCTCAGAATTTCTTTTCCTCTCACAGAGCCACAGCGCCAGTCCTCCTAGCCAAGCATCTAGTTTGAGGCACAAAAAAGATTCTAAGTTCAATTTATGTACAAGTACAACTCTACACTCCACTGGCCTCCGATACATCTCCTTAAGCAGTTAGTTAGGAACAACATACCACCTCACAACACATTTATCAATCAATCATCAGCCTTTGATTCTGTGGACAGGAATTGTCTTTGCTCTGAATTTCATGATACTGCCAAAAGTCCTAGGTGATTAACATTGTCTGAAACCGGTATTGTAATAGCACTGCCAGCATCAGAATGTCTATGAACAATCCCAAATAAGGCAGAATTCCATTTTTAAGCAGAATAAAGCATAATTTTTCTGAGAACTGCTACCTTTTAGCTTACACAGTAAGGCAACTTAGTTCCTGTTTTAGATGCACAGGATGCCTCCCCCCAACCACCAGTATATAGGAAGATAAATGAGCACACTGGTAGTGAAGCTTTACAGCACAAAGAGCCGTAAGACCTGGCTCAAGTTGTTGGCTAACAACCGTCGGAAAGAACAGCACGAATTCAAATACACCAAAAAAAAAAAAAAAGAGAGATGATTGATTTGAGTAGGAATACTCCAGTGTTCAAATGGACAATAATGTAGAGCTCCATCCATGAAGTTAGCATGTGCTGTATAACCTGAGGATGTGATTTTTAGCTGATTCGTTCTGGAGGGCCTATCAGAAGTCGATGTGCTTCCGAAGAGGCTTCAGAAGGGAATCCCTGGAGGCCACTCCATGTCATGGAAGCTTTCTGATTTTCCTAGCCAAAATGCTCCCTTCCTGGCTCTGTGATGTGGAATTACAGGATCACAAAGGAGGCATTTGAGTGTATTCCTAGCTTTATTTTGAGTGAAATGTGTTCTTGTTCATGGTTTCCCCTGTGAGTTACCACAAGGCAAAGCTAAGATAACCTTGGCTTCAGAGCAACTTCCCCAGCCCTCTGCACTGGGACTGAAACTACATCCACTGCCTGCCTCCTTTTTTTTTTTTTTTTTTTTTTTTTTTTTTTTTTTTTTTTTTTTTTTTTTTTTTTTTTTTTTTTTTTTTTTTTTTTTTTTTTTTTTTTTTTTTTTTTTTTTTTTTTTTTTTTTTTTTTTTTTTTTTTTTAGCGCAGTCTCTCAAAGTTGCTGAATTGTCTAGGCTGGGCTTGAATTTGCAACCCTCCTGCCACAGCCTCACAGAGTGCTCTAACTACAGTTGTGCACCACCACACTCTGCCCAGTATTTTTTTTTTTTCCTGAATAGGAAGCCATCTTTGTCAGTTGGAATCTAAAACACATGTCTGCGTTTCATTAGATATGAATGCAATAAGGTACATCCTGGAAAGCTTCTGTGCTAAGCTGGCTCATATCATCCAGAAAAGGAGGGATTTTTATTTGTTTGAGGGGTTGTCAGTTAGTTACCTTAAGGATATGAATAACTTATAAAATCACCATGTGTTGGAGAATCAGGTTTGAGGCTCACCTTTCAGGAACCATGCCCATAACCACAACAGAGACCTGATCTGATACAGAAACCCAGTCTCTGCCCTATAGCACCAGGAACTCCACTCCCATTGTTGGAGCTACTGACTTTTGTACTGAAAGAGCTCCACATCCCTGCCTTCCTATAACTTTGGGTCCAAAGTCAGAATCTGATGAGAATATAGCAAATTGCTGGAGTTTAAGTCAAGTGCTTGAGCCCTGGTTTCTTGGAACACTAGAGACACAACTATAGAATATATTTTAGGATTCACGGAGGATAGCTTTTGCCCAAAACCAAGATTCAAAGACTAAGGTGCTTCTAAGTATTCAGTTGGTACATGACCATGATGAATGACAAATATCTACTACAACTACCATTAATTTATGTGAGTTCTAAGGTATAATTTTTATGTTAACTAATACTTCTAAATAAAATTCATACAAAGAGCAATCCAGCCAATGCCAGAGGGATCTAAATGAATAGACAAGGTCCCACACATAGAGCTTTTCAGTAGATCTGAATTAGGGCTTTAAGATCTGTATTTGCAACAGATTCCACAGGTAGCTCAAATATAATCTGTCTTCAATCATTCAGAAACTACTGCTTGAAACTTTGTCCATATAGTCAATGGAAACCAAATACTGGCCTACCTTAGTTTTGTTCCTAAAATCTAAGAAATGGCCACATAAAGAATTTATTCTCATATTCTATAATTGGAAGATACCAAACTTACTGTGAAATTTGCTATGAGAGCTATCAAAAATAAGCATGATTAACTTGAGAATGGCTTATCCAAATGATTAGCAGTTACGCTGGATCTTAAAATGTTCATTCCAAAGAGTTTTTAAAGAAAGTGTATGTTACACAAGATTAAGAGAAAAAACCTAGATAGTTAATATTGTGTGTGTGTGTGTGCGTGTGTGTGTGTGTAACATGATTTCAGCCACATAAAATAAATGCACTCACAAATGACAAACACAATGTTTATCTTCCAGGGCTTTCCTTCTCCATCCACTAATGGCAAAGAGGTCAAGAAAATTAGGAGGAAGATTTCAGCAAAAAAAATTGAAATCTGTCAAGATAATAAAGAACTGGAAAAGTAGAAGGAGTAAAGAGAAGAGACTTCAATTACAAATGGGATCAAATGTTTTTCGAAAAGTGTGTGTGTCTTATCAAACTGGTCCAAACAAGCCTTTTTCAGAGAATTCTGAAACATAAATAACTAGAATCGTGTCCTGGCATTACCAAATGTCCCCAGTTGAGAGCCACTGCCCTGGCTGTAGCTGAGTGCCAATTTGGGGCCAACCCTAGGAAGCCCTCCAGAGAACACAGCCAACTCTGAACAAGCAGAACTGAGCCATAAAGGAGCAATTAGAATAGGAGCCACATTGTTTTTGTCCAAGAAAAGCTTCCCTGGAGGCCAATCTTAACCTTCACCTGCACTTGAACATTGAAATCTCTCCCGTCTTTTGTTTTCTTACTGAATTTATTTTAGGATGAATTTTTTTGGACCAGAAATCATTTCCAGTGGAATGGGAGAAATCTAATAGGTGATAAGTAGCTAGCAGGCTATAAACAGAAAATCTGAAGGAAAAGAAAGCTTTTAGGGATCAGCCTGCTTTTCCTAACGAGTTGAGGCAAAGGACGCATGTGCATTTCCCACAAACTACATACAGGCCACATGCAAGAGCAAGCTAACATAAAATGCACGGAGCAGCATCTAGAGACCTCAGCAGAGTGAAACTGAAGGTACCGGCAAAATATGAGAGCTCTGAAGAGAGCAGAAAAAATAGCCACGTGCATCACCCAGATGAAGAGAACATCAGAACCCAGATAAAGGGGACAGAAGTCTCAACACGCCTGAATGAAACTGATTTCTCCAGAGAAACAGAGTTAATAAAATATCTAGAGATATAAAACAGATTTGTGGACTGAGGATGTAGCTCCCTGGTAAGCACTTGCCTAGCATGCATAAAGTTCTGGGTTAAGTTCCCAGCACCATAAAACAGAGTAAGGGATTTCTTATGAAAATTGACCCGTTTGGTTTGGAGGCTGAGGAGTCCCACAGTAGGCCCCATGGGCTAGAAAGCCATGAAAAGTGTTGGTGCCATTCCTTCCGAATCCAAAGGTCCAAGATCCAGGGGCAGTGTAGGGGGCAATGATCCAGGGGCAATGGTATATAGCTCTCCGTCTGAGGACTAATTTCTGAGAACAGGGGACTTACTGCCGTACGTCTCAGAGTCAGAGTCAGGAGGTCTGACAAGCAGCCTCAGTGTCTGAGTGCAGAACATGAGGGTGCAGCTCAAGAAAAGAAAGAAATTATCCTTCTTTCATTACTGTGATCTCTGGCTCTCAACGGATTGGATGACGTCCACTCACACTGCTAAAAGCAAGCCTCCTTTAATCCATCTCCCAACTCAAATGTTGATCTCTTTCAGAAACACACTAAAGTTGCACCCAGAAGTAATGTTTTTCTCAGCTCTCTGACACCCCTAAGCCCATTTGTCTTAGTTACTTTTTCGTTGCTGTGACTCAGTACCCGACACCCACAAACTTAGGAAAGGAAAGGTTTATTTTAGCTCACCGTCTCGAAGGTCACAGTCCATTCAGGGGTGGCTGGCAACAATCCAAGTACATGGCAGAGAGAGAGGTGGAGGCAGCTTCCCCGGACAAACCGGAAGGCAAACTGAGGCTAGTTGAGACTAGTCCCAGAATCCTCCAGGAAGGCAGGTGCAGCTTATGTATCCTTTCAGGTCTCCGCCCAGTAACCGGCCCCTCCTGCATCCAGGTGTGGCCACTACACACCGTTAATCCTAACTTAACTGCAATCCACCCCTCCAGACCAGACCCCGATCCACCAACACCTCATGGTTCCATTAAAATACATGAGACTTTTGGGGGACACTCCAGATCCTAACCACAACGCCACTCAAGTGTACACGTAAAATTATCAGGTAGAACTCTTGCCTGGTGTATGTAAGGCCCTGGGTTTGATCTCCAGCACCAGAAGAAAGTTATCACTGTATCCAAGGAAAACGAATTGACTTTACATACTTTTCAGATCCAGATAGCACAGAATTATCTGCTGACAATACCAATAAGTTTTGAATGTTCTCTTCTTTCTCTAGCTCCAAAGGGACTAGACACAATTGTTACTGAGTTGATAGAGAAGAGCTCTGAAACAGAGATCAACTCTGCCTCACTTTCCAAGACAACCTGTTGCAGGAGAGCAGCTTGTTTTTTACCCTGAAAGAAAACCTAAGTGTGAGGCCTTATGCAATTGTGTTTGCGTTGTGTGTATGTATGTGTACATGTATTTGATCCTGTGTTTCCCACATAAAATGACTCAAAACTTTTACAGAACATAAAAAAGTGGGGATTGCCTAAGTTTTTGTCCAAGAAAAATGAAAAATAACTAACCTGAAGTTTTGTGGCTTTTTTTTAATGTTCATTTTTGCAGCACTGGGAATTGAACTCAGAAAAAAAACTGAGCTACATCTCAGTCCCTTGCATTCTAAGACAAATTCACACAAAGTTGTCCAGTGTCTTAGTCACTGCCCTATTGTTGGAACACAACATCCAACACCCACAATTAAGGGAGAAGAGATGTATTCTAGTTCACAGTTTCAGAAGACTCAGTCCATACAAGGTTGTCTGGCACCAAGCAGAAAGGCAGTAGTGAAAGGGCCTAGCATGGAGGAAAACTATGCATCCCAGGGCAACCAGAAAGCAGAAAGAAAGGAGGGAGGAGCCAGGAAGGGAGATATACCTTTCAAGGACAGGCCCCCAGGGATCCACCACTCCAACCACACTCTACCTCCTAGTAACACCTGAAGTGGTCAGTGGATCAATCCATTGATGCATGTGGCCTCCCCACGATCCAGTTGCCTCTCAGACATATGAGACTTTTGAGAGACATTTCAGATTTAAACAGTAACACCAAGCTGGACTCAATTTGTGATCCTCCTACCTCCACCTCTTAAGTAGCTGGGATGACAGGTGTGCACCACCATGCCCAGTTCTGAGAAAACTTAAAGGGATGGCATAAGTAAATGTAAAATTGTGTTTTGATACATAAAATAGACCATACTTGTTCAGGATACCTTTATCTTAACAATTCATCTTAGGCATATAGCCCAGTGAGAGAGGCCGCAGAGTGCAGAGTGTGCAACTTCAAGAAATTTAGACAATGAATTAATCTTTTTTAAAAATTCTTAAAACAACCATTTTGATTTCTTATTATAAAAGAACAGAATTCATCAAATAAAAACAAGCACTATGAAAAATGAAGAGAAAATTTCACATCTAGCTAAATAGAACCTTGAAATCAGAAATAGTCCATGAAGTAAAACTAATTAGAGGATAAGTTGTACAGCAGCCATCTCGACATTGTGTGGGGGACAATCAACTGGGTGATAAATCTCGGAAAACCACCCAGAGCTCCTCTGAGCTTCCCAAAGATACGTTTATATCTTATCGTCAGTGAGTTTCTCAACCTTTCCCCCTAGCGTCCCCCAGTTCTTATCAGGCATCTCCTGCTGACGGGGGCCTTCCCTTCTGGAGCCATTACTTTATTTGTTCTCTGGATTAACGAGATCGTAATTCTTAGTCAGAGGCAATGAGCAATAAGACCTTGAGAAAGACAAGGATCATCCTGTGAGGCTTCGCAGATCTCCAGGCAGAAGAGGCTTTTTTCTCCCTGCCAGGAAGAAATTCTGGTTCTACCATATGAAAATTACAGAAGAATGGGGAGAAACACTCCCTGGATTCTCTGTCCTGCCCATCCAAACATCGTAGGACCAGAATTATGACCCAGTCTTCTCCTATCAGGCCTCTGCCTTTCGCACAGGAGACTTCCTGGAGCTGGGCTTTCCATATGCATGGTAGATTTGCTAGCCTTAAGGATGGTCTTTGAGGCTGGATCACCACACAGTCTGCTGCACAGCTGCAGGAAAGGAATCTCCTTAAAGACCTCCTTCCTAACTGTCAGTGAGTGCCTGAGCTGACTGTTCCCTGAACTGAGGCTGCATTTTCTATTTTCAGACTTCTGTACCAATCAGAGTTTCACTAGGAAAATATAGCCACTAGAAATTATCTAGTATATGAGATTTATTGCAGGAATTTGACTTTACATAATTTCAGAGCTGTTTATACAGTGTATATACAGCTGTTGTTTCTGTATCTGGTGCTAAGAATGAACTCAGCCAGGCAGGAAGTCTGCCCCGGGAGTCTGAGAAATGAGAGGCAGAGATCTGGTGGAAGCTGGAAGAGTTGAGGCCCGAGACGGCATCGCACCCAATGAGGTAAGTGAGCAGACAAGCTGCAGACTGTAGCTGCAGCAGCACCTGGTGCCTGTTCCCCTCTCTGAGTGTAACACAAGTATGGCTGCCTTTCAGAGCTCAGACACAATCAGGTAGCCCAGACAATGCAGAAAAGAAATTTCTGGAAAGTTTAGACCCAGCTTAGTTAAGTGCCTTAGTTACTTTTTTCCTCCCTGTGACTCAATACCCTAGATGCACAACTTTAGGGAGGAAAGATTTATTTTATCTCACAGTTCAGAACGTCTCAGTCCTTCACGGGTGGGCAGCTGGAAAATGGTGGAGTCACCCGGCAGGGCTGGAGCCAGGGCTCCAGAAGACAGAGATCTTCACAGTATGGTGGAGCAGGGAGAGACCGGGAGGAGGGGTGGGACCAGCCAATGCCTCTCCAGGTCAAGTCCTAAGTATCTGCCCCTTCCAGCCAGGCCCCAGCTCCCAACCCTACACAGTGTCTGTAAGAACATGAGGCTTTGAGGCGCACTTCAGTTCCAAACCATGACGGTAAGGTAGCACCAAAAAAAAAAAAAAAAAAAAAAATGCCACAGTTCCTAAGGCAACTATCAAAAATCAGCCAACCCTACAGTCCTTAGTAGTGTCATTGTCTCCACTTGTTACAATAGCCACATAAGCCAAAGCTTCACCCTCCACCTGATCCTTGGACTGCTGTCCTAGGGAGTTCAGTGTTCCTGAGAACCAGGTGTTATCACTTGAATTACCACCAGGAGTTGGGTTCCTGTGGCCCTCGACCGAAGAATGATCTCTGTTCCAGAATCCAACCTGACACTGCGTTCTAGACAATACCATACGGAATTTCCCCTGATAGCAGGACCTGAGACAAAAACGTTTAGAGGGAACAGGAGCAGGTGATTCAAGGGATATAGCCCTGGGAGAGAGGAGAATCAAAGCAAGCATGAGAACAAGTCCATGAGACCCACAGTGGCAAACTGGGGTTTAACCCTGAATTCTGAGAAGCCCCATAAATTGCACCTTGGAGCCATCCACAGGAAAGATGGACATGAGGATTATTGGTAGATAAAGGAGAATTACTGCACTTTCTCCTCCTCCATGTTGAACCAAATTTGTACCCTGGGATGTTAACTCTCTCGTACATCGATAAGAAATAGTGCCAGGGATTTTTTAGGCATCCCAGTGCTGTGACTCAAGAGAAGCCCAGGAGAGAAAGCGAAAGTCAGGCAGGACAACTAGTCACCAGCTATCTGGTTTCATCCGTGCAGAGTGGGTTGCCACAGCAACGGCCCAAGTGAAAGGTGAGAAGACACAAAATAGGGCACAAGTGCAATTCAGGACAAAGAGGAAGAGGAGAAGGAGGAAAGAAAGGAGGATAAAGAATAAACACAGAAATACAGAAAGTGCTGGTTTCTCCCACAACGCCTGAGTAGGTCAGAGATGTGGCAAGCAGAGGTTCAGCTTAGCAAGAGGCCAGCAGGGATTGTCAAGCCATCTCAACTGACAGTTGATGACACAAGAGTGACAGGAGAACAACATTAGCCCATACTCATCCCTCTAAGAATGTCTCCAGGACAGCTGTCCTCCTTACTGTCCTACGTGATAACAAACTCATCTGTAGCCAAATCCAGATGAAAATGACTCCCCCCCTAACGAAAGGTCATGAGGTGAAGGACAAATGCCAAGTGTCTAAGTATTCCCATTGTGCATGTTTTATTGACTAAGGACTGGGAGAGAGAAACAAAGCGATTACCCCTCCTCTGAGGCAGGGGCAGGGGGCTGGACCTGCAGAAAGGCTCGGAATGAAGATGTAACCGCCCTCACCCGTAAATCGTGCCAAGAGCACTTCATCACAGCTTGAACTCTCCTTGACGCGCTCCCATTTTCTGTTTTGTCTCTAAAGAACAGCTGCTGTGAAAAGGAGGGGGCTGAGGAGTTCATTGAGAATGCTGGCCTATCACAGCCCACTCCTAGACTGGAAAGCGTCTCCCTCTTCCTTCCCGCATCCACTTTAGAAACACTCCCAGAGAGGACAGCCACTCCTAGGAGAAGCGTAATCCTTATCAATGCAGCAAAGGGGCTATCGAAGCGGGAAAGATCACGTGGCTGTTCAGATAAAGGCTGGGCGGTTCCGGGGTGGGCTTATCAAGGGGTAGCAGTAAGTGAGTTTTGTTGGTTCAGCTGCATTTAAAAAGTTCATTGATTTGCAGCTAATACCAAGTTGTCATAGTTTCATGAGTAACAGCTTGTGGTTTGCAGAATCAAAGCCTTTTGCTGAATCAATACTAACAGATTCTCTGAGGTGGCCTGAGTGTTTGCAGAGAAGAGAGAAGCCAAGAAAGACACCTGGGTGGAAAGGGAATACATTTGGTCAGACCATAAGTGATCTGTGAAAGACAAAATGTCATTCTCCGTCATAAACCCTCAAAAGCAGCAGAAATTGGGCTTTAAAAAAATCACAATGTATTAATTACGGAGAGGTATTGTTTGGAAATAATGTACACACTAGATATGTGCATTTGTACTAACAACTTGATTCTAAGGGACAAGTCAAACTGAAGTTTTTAAAAATTACATTAATTGCTTTAATATTTATCAAGAAAACTTTTCCACATCCCGAACTTAGCACAATTGAGCATTTTCCTAAACTAGCTTCTTAGAAGACGTTGACTTGTTGACTTGTACATCTCTTGTTTTCTCTTTTTCCCCATGGCAAAAATATATGCACATAAGCAGGTTCTCTCTCTCTCTCTCTCTCTCTCTCTCTCTCTCTCTGTGTGTGTGTGTGTGTGTGTGTGTGTGTGTTTCTGTCTGTCTGTCTCTGTCTCTCTCTCTGTCCCCCTTTCTCTCTCTCTCCCTCTTAAGAAAAGTCTGTACTAATGACTTAGTGTGTTGCATTGGACTTTGGAAGCATTTTTCTCATCCTGCTCCATTTGAGTTTCTTAGTGCTTTCTTAGTTTGAGAGAGCTGTTTTTGTTTTGTTTTGTTTTGTTTTGAACCTCCTTTTGAATGAGAAAACTGAGTTTTAGGGAGTCATAACACCCAGCCCAGTTCTTCTGGTGGTGCCCAAGGCAGACATCACTAATTGATCAAGGCACTCTTTCTCAAGAAGTTCAGTCAAACTCTCCAAATCCTCCCTTCAGCAGACCTCCAGGCAGCCACTATCAATTGATAAAAGATGACATGAAAGATAAAACCTATTTGCCATCCTGAAACCAAGTGATCTGCCCAAGGTCATAGAACTACTGTGCTTGATGGACTAAAGCCAAGTCACATGTCTCTTGTCACAGGTGTTTTTTTTTTTTTTTTTTTTTTTTTTTTTTTTTTTTTTTGGAAGTAGAAAGCTTTTACCCTGTGATGGGGACTCGATTCGTTTGTCACAACCAAAAGCTACAGCCTCTGGGGATTTTTGCTTCTCTGCACACAACTGCCAACCCTTATTCTCGCTCAGTACTTAAGAAGCTTAAGACACAACAGAGAGCTCCTGGAAATTTTAAATTACATTGTGGTTCACACTATATTTCTATCCAGTTATGTTGCTGTAGATGATGGGTAGCTGTCAGGCTCTAAAGAAATGGATTCTTTGATTTAAATAATTATTGAGTTGCAAATAAGTAATATAATTTCAAAGGCTAACAATTCTGCCCACCCTCTGCTTCCTCCCCCTTAAAGAAAAAAAAATGAAGCAGAGAACGCAGATAAAGAATGACATTGGATAGAATCTGGATGAGCAATTTTAGATAAAATAATCAAGAAAGACCTCTTTAAGTTTCTGAAGTTGAAACAAAACTTGGGGCACCCGTGTGAAGATCTGAACAAGGAGAACCCAAAGAACAGCAGAGGAATAGCTCTGCAAGGTTAAAAATGACAAGAAGCAGATGTCAGAGAGGCAGGCAAGAGCTAACTCACCTAAGACCTCACATATGCCAGGAAAGAAACCCAATGTCTTGCTAGACAAAATAGAAAGCCATTATATAGCTTAAAGTAAACATATTATTCCATTTTCTGTTGCTCTACCAAAAAATCTGAGGACAGATACTTTATAAAGAAAAGATATTTATTTAGCTCACAGTTTGGGAGGCTGAAATCCCAAGATTAAGCAGCCCTGTTTCATCTCTGTTGGGTCTGTAATGTATGGGTTAGAACATATGATGGATACCGTCACAGCAGAAATATTTCATTACGCCTTACCTCTTAAAAGTTCTACCACTTCAACTCTATCATGAGCACCAGGTTTCGAAGGTATGAACCACTGGGAGATAGATCAATACAAACCACGCTACCAAACAAATAATAAATCTGGGTCAACAGTTTAAAAGAGTGTATGACCTCTGTGTGTGTGTGTGTGTGTGTGTGTGTGTGTGTGTGTGTGTGTGTGTTTTGTATTTGTTGAGACAGGGTTTCACTATGTAGCACAAATTGGCTTCATAATCACTACCCTTCCAAGTAGCTGGGATTATAGGTTTGTGTCACTGCACCCAGCCCAAGGGGTGTGTGTCTGTGTGTGTGTGTGTGTGTGTGTGTGTGTGTGTGTGTGTGTGTGTGTTGGAACAGGATCTGCCTGGTCCAAGCTGTCTTGAAACTACCTAGGTAGCCCAGGTTGGCCTTGAACTCAAGATCCTCCTGCCTCTCAGGTGCTAGAATTATTGGTGTCCTCCGCCCCACTTGGATCAATGCAAAGATCTGATAGTATGAATAATGTACTTAGTAGAAGAGGGAAGGAATGTTGATGAAAGAATGAACTGGAGTTGGTCTCTGCAGTATACTGGTTGAAGCCGTCTAAGAAGTTAGAAACACAAGTCTGAGGGTCAGAAGAGAATGTATTGTGGTTTGGATCTAAAATGTCCCCCAAAAGCCTCAATTGGGATGGTGTGGATTATCTATGGAATCATCAGCTGTTGGGAGGTGAAAAGCCTGTCAGTGAGGTACCTTATGGGTATGTGGTGGCTTATAGGTGGGTGGAAGAAGACAGGCATTCGGTAGGGTATAGACTACAAACATGATGATTAGATTACAGGTGTGTGCTAGATCAGAGGCTTAAACCTAGAAGGGGCGGAACACTGAGGCTAGACCCAGAAGTGGCACATCACTGGGACAGGACCAAGAAGGATCTTCCTCCCTTCCCCTGGAACTTGACTTGGTTTCCTGTTTGCAGTGCTGTGAGGATCTCTTTCTCCAGTTCCAGCTCTGACCTGGCTCCAGCCCGGCCATGTTATTCCACCGTTTTCCAGTGCACCACCAGTGAACAGACCGTGACCTTCGGAAACTATGAGTTAAAATAAATCCTTCCTTCCTCAAGTTGGGGATGTCATATCGGGTACTCTGTCCCAGCAGTGAAAAAACAATTAAGACGATAGTTTATGAGCAAAGACTTGGGGGTCAATAAGTTTGTTGGCTTGGATTCTGCTAAAAGCAGATGCAAAGAGAGGATTAGACATGCAGGAGATTTGTTGATAGAAATGTGTATGAAGGATGAAAATTAAAACGGAGGCAGAGAAGGCAGGGAAATCTTTCAGGCCATCACGCAGGTCTGGCACCTGTGAGAGAAAAGGGAAGGAATCTTGGACAGAAAGAATCTCCTACTGCCACACAAATCCAGGAAAGTTTTGGCCAGAACTCTGCAGAGTTTTTGTGTGCCAACGTTGCCCCAGGATGGCCCTTCCATGCCTATAATTTGCTGAAAACAGCCTGAGGGAAGCTTGGCCTCCACAAGAAAGTGGATCCTGAAGGACAGCAACTGGGACCATCAGTCACAGCAGTTCTCAGCCCCTGGTTTCCGTGGACAGAAACAGCAACCAAGGATGTGAACGGGACCCGCATCCTGCCTTCTCAAGAGCTTCTCTCCTGCATCTTCAATCTAACCACTTGTACTCAAACGTGCCTGAGGACATTGCCTCATTAGAAACCCTGCTCGTGATCTCCCACTCTCCTCCGAGTAACACTGTCTTGTGTCCTGGTGTGCATTCCGGTTTCTGTAAGTAGTTACAAATAGCTCATCTCCATTTACTATTTAATCCACTTAATCTCTCTTTTGCTCCTACCACAGTACTGAAGTCACTCATTTTAAGATAGTTAATGACCTTCAACATGCTAGATTCAATAAAGACAATTTCTCTTCTTACCTAGCCTGTCAGCAGCAGTTGACGAGTTAACTCCTTAACACACGTCTCTTTACTGTTTCTGTGAATTTTCTCTGAATTTTTCTTTATTCCTCTTATTCCTCCCAGCTGATGCCACACTTGGAGACCTTCTCTTTTCTTTCTCACTCCAGGCCTGGTGCAGCCTATTGCCTTCCTACATGGCAGAAATTGGCTTTCCATCTCATCTTACATGTTCTCTCCTCTGGAGCTTAAAAGCTCTATGCTCGGTCACATTCTTGGAAATCACAAAGTCTTCTCTTTCTCCACAGTCTGTTTCTTGTACATGAAAATGATACATTTCTTTGATGATTATTTAACTCTATTTTGATAGGCTAATTTTGAGCACCTTCGTTCTCAGCTCTGTTCTCCCCTGAAGCACTGGGATATTTTCCTTTCAGTGAGTGGAGTGTTCTGGGTGCTGTGCTTTGGATGTTGCTGGCCTCCCAAAATTTGTGTTTTGGAGTCTTGGTCCTCAGGGAGGTGACAGACCTGTAAGAGGTGGGGCCTAGCGGGAGGTCCTTATGACAGTTGCAGACATGCCCATAACAAGGACTGTGGGACTCCAGCTTCACTAGCTCCCTATTTGACTATGTGATTTCTTTCATGTGTGCTGCTTCTGCCACCCTCTATGAGGTCTTCTCCTGTGCTTAACTGGTGTCAGAATCATACCCTTGCGTCTCTAAATCTACGATATAAATAAAGCTCTTTTAACTTGTGTTGGGCATATCATTATGGTGGTGCAAAACGGGCTAATATATGGGCCAACAAATGGCTGAGAATGAAAACACTTGGGTTTATACATCCACTTGTATGTTTCAGATGCGTGAGGAAATATCAGGTTCTGAAAACATAGGATTCTCCCTATATCCAAATCTGTGCCATTTCTAATCTTCCCTAACCAGGAGAGTGGCTCTTTTACCTGTTCATCTGGAGAATGATGCCTCTACCCCTTCAATTGCTCAAGTCACAAATCTCAGAAATATTTCTACCTACAACTTCTCCCTCACTCTGTCACTCACCACCTCCAGTGGAGGACCACAACTTGCTTATTCTGCTCTCTTTTTTCTCTCGCCTGGGTCCATCCTCACCCTACTGCCCAACTCCTGCCACTTCCTGTTCTCTGAGTTACTGCAACAACAGTCTAACTGGTCTCCCTTCTTCCATTCTTGATTCTTTTCAGCCTTCTCGCCACAAGATCAGCCAGATCTGACAAAGCCCATCAGGTGGGGTGAACATCCTATACCACATCCTCTCATTGGTTTCCTATTGAACTTGCAGTAAAATACAAAGTGCTTAAGATGTGACCTACAAGGCCCAGTGTGTTCTATCTGCCATCTTCTTCTCTGCCACAGCCAGAGTTTGCTTCCTTGGCTCTAACACTGACCTTTCCATCGTTTCTGAATACTCTAAGCCCTTCCTCCCTCTGAGTCTTCACAAATGGCTAATCTTTTATCTCCCCAATACTCATTCTTTTGCATTCTATCTATCCTTCCACACCAAATTCCTTAAGAGAGAATTGATTGGCAGTAAATCTGGTGACGACAAAAGTAGGAGAAGTTTTCCTTGAACTTTCCAACCCAAAATAAGTCTCCAGGTTACTCTTATAACATCCATTTCTTTTTCTTAGTATGAAAAATTGCTGTGTAATAAGAGTCGCTTCTGAGGTTTGTCTGTTGAATGCTTGCATCATAACTACTGGGGGGAAGACAGGGGTCACTTCTGTTTTATTCGTCATCTCACAATCCTTAGCACAGAGTAGGATCTTGGGTTTACTGGATGGAGAAATGAATGGTCTAGCACAGATAAATAATAAAGGAAGAAGAAAGAAGATAAAACCTTAGGAAAGAGAACATCTAGAGTGGGCAAAGGAAGAGGAGTGCTAGGGTTTGGATCTGAAGTGTCCCCAAAAAGCTTCATGTATTTGGAAGTAGTGGGATATCTATGAGACCATATGTTATTGGAAGGTAATGCCTGGATGGATGGGCAAATGCTTGGGGAAGGAATTGTGTCAACTTGTTGAAATTGAGGAATGCCCAAGGCAGAGCTTTCAGGTGTGTGCTATTAACTTGTGGGTCAGGAAGTAAAGAAGGGGCATCCATGCTGGGATTCTGGACCCAACTGGCAGCTTGGACTAAGGAAAGGAAGAAGAAACTTTGTTACATCTTTTTCCTGGGAAAGCTCTGGCCTTGTCTGAGCCTGTAAAGCTCATTCATTTCTGTCTGCAATGCCTTGAGCAGCTCTCCAGGCTGTGCCACGTGCTCCCACTGTTGCCGACTATCCATGAACAGACTGTGTAAGAGCTTCTGAAATTGTGAGCTAAATAAGTCTTTCGTCTCTGTAGTTGTGGTTGTCGGATATTGTGTCCCAGTAATGAGTAAGTAGCTACGACACAGAGCCAGCGAAAATGGAAATGTGATCAGGAAAGACGTGCAACCAAAAGAGAGAAGAATTTGTGACGTCAAACGAGCAACAATTTGAAAGAGCATAGAATTTTCATTACATGCTTCAGAGGGAAAACGCCAAGCGTTGGTGAGGAACCCCTAGAACACTCATACGCTGCTGATGTTAGTGTAAAATGTTACATAACCAAGTCGACAGTATCAAGTAAAGTCAAACAAACATGTACAAACTGCCCCAGAATCGTTACTCCTAGGTTTATACCCCCCAAAAAGAGTAGCATGTGTACGTAAAAAGTACAGAATGTTTCTCACAGAATTATTTATAAATGTTTATTATTGTTAAAAACTGAAAACAATCCAACTGCCCACCAACAGTACAGTGAACAAATCATCATACATTCATGCAGTGAAACACCATATAGGAATGAAAATGAGGCAAGTAACACTACACACATGATTTGGGTGTGCATTCACAAGCTTGTTGTTATGAAAAAGCAGTTAAGCACAAGAGTATATGCAATATAATCCTGTTTGCTTCAAGTTCAAAATCAGGCAAAATTAATTTATAATTTTTGAACTCAGAATTGTGGTTCCCCTTGAGGAGAATATATAGAGACTGAAAATGGGCCTGAGGCACTGGGGAGCTGGGATGTTCTGTGTCCTCATTTGACACAGGACTACCACATGAGTTGTTTCTGAATATTCCTTGAGCTGCATAGTCATGATTTGTGCATTCTGTGTTTGCAACACCTTAATAAACGTTTACTAGAAAAGACAATTTGGTAGCCTTCTATTTAAGTTGCTTGGCAATGCCTAAAATAGACTATCACTGAATCTTTTCAGGAAATAAAAGTGTTGACGTGTATTCCTCTGAGTGTGTGTGTGTATGTATGCGTGGATGTCAAACACTGAGTATTCTTCAAGATTGCAGTCAGGTGAAAGGAAACATCAGATTTATTATGCTCTCTTAGATAATTTGGCTCACATGCTATAGCATTTCCATACGAGAGCCTCTATTCAATGACAGTCAATCTCCTTGTATTGTTAGAAGGATCTTATGTAATCCAGACCCTATACCAATCTAGCAAATTCCATTTTTATGCTTTTCCTTTATTCAGTAAATCTCTCAATCACTGAACATTTTCTCTGCACCAATGCCTGTAAGAGGTGATGGGGCTTCAGAGAAAACTCTGCATACCTCCTCTTCTTATCTCTATTCTTAGTGCCTGAGGAATTCAGCAGGAATTCTTGCCAAGAACATCTAAGCCACAGGAACAGGATCTGGGGCAAGACTGTGTGAGGTTTTTACCTAGAATAGCTGGAAATTGTATAATTAAAGGGACAAGGGAAGCCAGAACTCAGAGTAGGAGGAACTGGCTACAGAGTAAAGGATGGCAGGGAAGCTGAGCTCAGGAAACAGACATTGGAGATGTCAGGTGTAGACAGGGACGAGTCACAATAGTGGACAACCAAAGAGTAGTGGTGGGCAAGGTTCACAGTGCACACAAACATTGATAAAAAGTGCAGGGTATCTAAACATAAAACAGCAGCAAAAAAAAGAAACTGACTGGAAGTGTGTCAGCTTTTGCTGTCATCCCTCACCAGCAATTCAAAAAATTAACTCCTGCATAAGAGTTCTTGTACAGTAGTTTTTGTAAAAGCAAAAAACCTGAACGATAGGTAAATGGATCCTAGTGTGTCCATACAGAGAAACATCATTCGGCAATGAAGGAAAGGAACCAGTACCTCATATACCAACCTGGGCAACTCCAGAACATGACATTGACGGCTTAAGACATCTACTTAGTCTACTGTTTTTTTTTTTTTCCTTCTTTTTTCAGTGATGGGGATTAAGCCCAGGGCCTGTTGCCTGCTAGGCAAGCAGTCTACCACTGAGCTACAATCCTAGTTCTCTTTTAAATTTTTATTTTAAAATGCTGTCTTGCAAAGTTGTGAAGGCTGGCCTCAAATTGCAATTCTTCTGCATCAGCCTCTTGAAGTTGACATGACAGGCATGTACCACTACTTCCAGCTAGTCTAATGTCTTTTACGCAAAATTTATAACATGAAAACACATGAAGATTGTGTAAGGATTCATGGTGTAAAGGTACACAACTTGTATAAACATGGCAAACAGCAGAGAGAGCATTAATCTTGTGGGTGGGGAGGAAAAAACAGAACTAAAACATGTATGTAGGACATTGTTGCGTATGTGTGTGTGCATGTGTGTGTTGTGTGTTGCTTAGACCCACAGGTGCAAACTGTGAGTTCATATTTGCTATATGTTCTTTTTATACATATCAGTAATATTTCTGAGTACAAACAAAATTTTGACAGACCAAAACGCCGAAATATTCCTGCATGCCAGAGGGGGCTGTGCCCATTTGATCTCTCATAAACAAGGCAAATGATTCAGCATAAAAACTATAACATGTGTGAGGGTTTTGAGAGCTCATTCCTATCGGTGGCAAGAGATGTACACGGGGCTGGGTGAAAAGCACTTGGACTTCTTGAAAAGAGGCATATGCAACTTGTTTGAAGACAAGCTAACTTGTTCTTAATGTCGCCATAGAGTAAGAAGGTTAACGTCCATGGTACAACGGCCCCCAATAACACTGCGAACAGATCTTGTTCCAGTAGGCAGGCGGACATGACTCAACTCCCGGCAGCTCTAAATACAGGAAGCAGCCCGTCCGTTACAACCAGGCACCATGACATTTTGGAATACGTGTTGGTAAGGTTCTCCGTGCTAAGCAGCTTTACAAGTTGTTATTAGAATCACGTTAGCTCGATGCTACTGTGAACGTCCAGCGTCCCCAGATGATTCTTTCCAAGAAACCTATTCGTTTGCTTTTCTATTTTCCTTCTGAATAGCAGCTGACAGACAAAAGGGAACTGGCCCGGGGCCTTTGATGCCAATGCCCACTGAACAATAGCCCTGCTTGTGGCAATCACCCTCTTTGTGCAGCCAGGAGAATGCTGAGCCTGCTGTTCATTGGACCCAGTGTACGTGGGTGGCCGGAGCAAGGTGCATTTGGCAGCCAGATGTAGATTCTGGGTGGTAGGAGCTGACTCTCCACATAGCTAATGCCTGGGACTTGGCTGGAACTCCCCTGACCAGCGCAATTGGAGGGACCAGATGGACTCGCCTCTCTGTCCTTTGAAGATGGTGTCCTTTATTCAGCTACAGGGAAGAAGCAGCCAACCATGTGACCTAGAAAGTATGCTCAAGCAGCCTGATCCTCTTCGTACACATCTAAGAGAAATGGAAAGTGCTCTGAGAGAGGAAATGTAGGGAGAGCTCGAAAGTCACTGAGGAGGCTGCACAATCACACTTACAAATGGAAACCAGAGGGTCTACTGACCAGTGAGACCGTCCCATTTTTTTCTTGAGTTAGTGCCACTTAGAAAGCGGATGGCACTTTAGGGAAACTGTGGGCATTTCCAGGGGCTTCTGTGCGGTTGATACAGCTGCTGTTATGACTCATACTGTCGCCGCATTCATTTCTGGCTTCTCACTCTGAGTTACCCTTCCCTGAGAGGGCATCTATCCATGTCTGGCACAACGGGGCCCCAAGGTGTTGCTTGCCATGACTCATTGGTTCCCAGGGGAAGGCACCTGAGTTTCAGACTCAGCCTCCTGTGTCTTTCCTGGATCTCTGTGTTAGGCTAGCTGCTTTGACAGGTTCCACATCCAGGTTTCACATCCTCCATGTCTGATATTTCATTTGTTTTTAGAACAATTAAACTCAGGTACCTTTGCAGAAGTGGGTTTTAAGGCAATTCTTGAAGTTAATCCTGATACCAAAAACCTCTGAAAACCTCTCTTTTTCCCTTGTCCTCTTTGATAAAAAAATATAGGTCATTTGTGGTTTAACTTTTTATTGTCATGAAGCAACTAAATTTTTCTTGATTTCTTAGCATTCAATTCTCCCATTATTTTCTAGATGTCTTTCTTTAGGATTGAATTTCCCACACTCTAATCCTAATAAAGTCAGTTTCCTTGGGGAATGCTTCAGAGAACTTTATTCTTACAGCCTGCTTTCTCTGTGGATAAAAGTTTGGTACCACTGCTCCAGAACTGGAGATGGGGACCGAGGCCTACTTCTCACCTGAGTATTATTACCATTACTTTGTGAGCAAAGCATTGGGCAGAAATAATAGTCCAGTCTTCTAAGATTGCCTCTTCCAGCATGGAGCCTCTTCTCCATGAGAAGCTACAGTGAGGGGAATTGTGACCTTCATGTTTCTAACCAGCCATACCTGTGACAGGTCTTGTGCCCAAATAATAATAATAATAATAATAATAATAATGAAGCTGAGTAAATAAGAGACTCCCAGTCTTCTCAGTTGCTCTTGCCAGAATTAGAACATCTAAAACACAGAGCTGGGGGTGGAGAGGTTGAGAAATGCTAGTGGCCTGACCCTTCTGGGGAGATACAGTAGCTCTCAGTTAAGATTTGAGGTTGTGGGAGCCCTGTGTCCTTGGCTGCACCCCCAGATGGGAGCCTCTGTCACATTAAGTGGGAAATGAAAGGGGCAATAAGGAAGCAGGTCATAGCTCAAATGTCAAAGAATCTCATTGTTCTTATTGTGATTTGGTTGGTTTTCTTGAATAAATGTTTCTGCTTTCATTATATGCCTTTAGGACAGTTTCCATAGACTTCAAATGGTTGTTTTAAAATAATTCTCACCAGCTATGGTTTTGTTGGGAGAGGGTCTACAGAGCTCTTTGTACTGCCATTCTAGACTTTGTCTCCAGTACACATTGTTTTGAATATTGCATAATTTTGCATCCTCCTTTTCTCACTTAGCTTGATGCTTTTCTGCATTTTTACAAAGTCTTTGTAAATGTCATTCACAGTTATTGATTGTGCAATAACCCACTAATGTTGAATATGCTATACTTTAATAAACATTTTATGTTAGAACAGTTTCAGATTTATAGAAAAGGTGGTATGACAGTGCAGACTTTTGATACAGCCTACACCCAGATTTACCTTTTACTAACATATTAAATTGATCCACAATTTACTTTTGGTGTGCTTCTGATTTCTCGCCATATTAAGTAACATCATGATGAGCATCTTGGGGCGTATATATTCATTTGTATTTTTGGCTAATTACTTTGTGTATATTATTTTTAAGAGGCATAGGTACCTGGTCAAAGTATTTTGATTCCAACATCAATATTCCTTAAATTAGGCCCATTATCAAAATGCTATTTAAAGCCTGAATGGTAATTATGTATGGTTTAGAGATTTGTTCAGGTAAACAGTGTGCCTCTTTAATGTAGCCTCTAGCAAAAGGTGGTCATGGAGCTGAATAGTTTCCAGGAACTCACTGTAGCTCTGGGTACAAGATGGTCTTGAGATCCAGGAGCAGACTTGCCCAACTCAACCATGCTTGTCTCTTGTACTGATTGGGTAATCAGATTAACTGCAATAAAGGGCCTTTTCAATTCAACCTCAAGAAAGGCCAACTGGGCTACATAGTGAGCTCAGGAGCAGCCTGGACTTAATAAAGTAAGACCCTAACTCCAAAAAAAAAAAAAAAAAAAAAAGATAGAGAAGCAAACAAAAGTTACACAAATTTGTCTTTCTGCGTAGAATGCAATTTACACCAGTGAATTTCAAGGTGTGATTCCAGATTAGCAGTATTACTGGCCTAAGGAGGTCAGACAGCAGAGACTGATACTAATACTTAGGCATAAAAGTCAAAACCCCCAGACCTTAAAAACCCAATTTGCTCAGACTCATATCCAGCCCCAAGTGCTTGTGTATGAATGCTGCAAATATTTTACCTTTTCCCAATTGGTAAAAAATGAAGAAAGAATAAATGCAAGATTAACTTCTGATAATCACTTGAGAGTGATCTGATATAGAAAAAACATGTAATAAATCATTAAAATTATAAAATCACTTAAATGGTATTCAAGTCAGTCTGACTTGTCTACTGGAGGGAGGTTGCTAAAGCTCATAGCACTTAAAATGCAAGCTCAAAGTATTCTTTAAGCTGAATTTGAAAGCAAGGATTTAGTAGTGCCTGTTTCTCTCCTGCCATGAATAACCTCCATAATACAGAGATAGGGTAAGTTAGAACACTCCTCGGATTTACGTCTTAAATTAGCAGGCCACCATAGCAGCAAAGTAGACAGTGGCCCACCGTGAATGACACTATGGCAAAAGGGAGCTACCTGGTCACACAGCTTAGGAGTGTCGTCTTCACAGAAGACATGAATCGATTCAAGGCTCTACAGAAAAGGTACAATAACATGCCTTCCTGTACCCACCCCAACAGTGAAGAGATTATAGGTGTGATAGCATCAAAAACAGACTTTAGTTTGCAAGCCCTCTTACAAATACCTGAGAGCTCAGCTTAACTTTGCTGTTTCTTTGTTGATTTTCTGTCTGGATGATCTGTATAATGTGGAAAGTGGGGTGTTGAAATCCCCTGCTGTTACTGTATTGCTGTCTATCTCTCCTTTTAGATCTTCAAGCATTTGCTGTATGTGTTGAGTAAATACAGATATTTACAGTTTTTATCCTCTTGCTGTACTGACCCCTTTTATTGTTATACAATGGCTCATCTCCTTTTGCAGTTTTTGAGATAAAGTCTGCTTATTTGGTCTAATTATAAATATTCCTGTTGGTTCTATTTCATTGAATATTTTCAAATTCTTTGTACGTGTTTCAAAGCACAAGGGACCAAGCCAAACCCTGGCAAGTCTAGGAGTTGCCCTTGTGTCCAAGAGCTCTGACTTCTCCCTCACCACAGTCACTGGAGAGAAGGGATGGATGTTTGCTGTGGAGAAGAAAGAATATAGATGAGGCTAAGGCCAGGCAAGCCGGGGTTACTCTCCTAGTCTTGTGTGTTGGAGGTTGGGGTGAGGGGACAAAGGGTAATAGAATCAACTGTACCCAGGTTTGAAGTTGAGATGTAGGCTTCCTGGGTGGGCAAAGTAAACCAAATAGTTCTAACAAGGTACAGCTTCCTCCCCTGCACCAGCACTTAGCAATTAGTAGGAACTGCCCTGAAAGAAGGGGGGGGTCTACGTTTCTTACTGTAATCCCAGGTACCTACCAATGTTTACCGATCTGAGACACAAACGATGTCTTAGTAGGTAAGCCTGAATATATCTAGCACAACATCTTGCCTCCATAATTGTCAGGCTTCTGATCCTGCTGGCAGCACCCCCTCCCCCAATCATGATCTCCTTTGAGCATTCAGAAAGTCTTCCACGTGTTCTCCCTGAGGGAACATGGTCCCCACCTGTGCCCTGTTTCTGCGATCTCAGCTTTCCCTCTGGCCAAGAACTCTAGCAGGCTCCTCAGGGGGCTGCCCACAAGCAAAAATGTTTTGGGGCATTCTATTACACTTTTCAAAGGAGCGAATAGGCCTTTGTTACTGGTCTTCTTGCTTGATCTGCGAAATCAGAAGAACTTAAGAGCACTCTGGAGTTCAGAGACCAAACAGGTCAGTTCATACTACATTTTTATGACCACAAATGTGTACTATGTAAACTGGCATTTCTGATAATTGACTTTGATAAAGAGCAGGCTGCTATAGTACCGTATGGTTTCATTGTGGCTTTAAAATTAAGATACATAATATAACTTGCACATGCAATTTTTAATTTTTTCTCTTTAAGCTGATCTTTACAGATTGCCAAAGATGATAATGATTATTTTCATACAGGTATTTTTAGCTCAGCAGAACACTACAGAAGGAAACTGCCTAGCAATAGCTTAGCCCCTTACATGGGGTTCCACAAGCACTGTCTAGGGCCGAGGAGAGATGGGAGAGGGTGGCAAACAGAGGAATGGAGAAGGGAGTAGGGGTGTGGAGCCATTATGAAGGGGCTGTTTTGGGAAAACCTAACCACATTTCTAAGAGATAAGATGGGTTCTATTTTTACGGTGGCATTTCATCCCTTTAAAATTGTTTAAGCTTTATTGAAAATTACTCTTTGCTAAAAATAATATAAAATGTATGAGCAATCTAAATAATTCAGAGGCATATGACTGTCATTCCCTTTTCCTCCTTGTGTAGTTTTTGGTTAGTATTCTCCTGAGAAATCGAGGTAATAGGACATATATGAAGAAGACATGTAAATAGATAGATAGATAGATAGATAGACAGACAGATATTGGAAATTCTTCCACAATTATCAAGGCTTAAAAGTCCCACCTTATGTCTAATCAAGCTAGAGACCCAGCAAGTTCGTCCAAAGCCCTGAGAACCAGAGAGGTAGGAGCCCAGGGTGCAAAACCTGGAGCTGAAGGCCTGAGAAGCAGGAGTTTTGGTGACTGTGAACAAAACCAGATGACATCTCAGTTCAGAAGGAAAGAGAATGAATCTGCTCTTCTCCTGCCTGTTTTTCAATCTAGGCCCTCAGCAGAGGAGGTGACGCTCATCTATATTGGAAAGGACAGATCTCCTTCACTCAGTCTATAGCTCGAAATGCTAATCCATTCACAAACACACCCAGGAATGGTTAACGGCTGCCTGGTTATAGTTGAGTCCTGTCAGGTTGACGTATTCAACCAACCATCATACTAATCCCACCATCTTGAGTTTTCCATTTTATCTGCTTATGTAAATATAGCTGAAAATATTCAAATATACAGTTTGTCCCTATGATGGTTCCATATGGTAGTGATATTGATATGTGTGTCTCTCATACCATGAAAACAAACACAGCAGAGTTCACAGCTGTAATCAATAACCAAAGCTATCATATCACTACATGGTGTTTGTTATTTGACAGACACAATTCTCTGCTGCTTAGCTGTCACCTTACTTTTTTTTCTTACAGTAAACCTGTGGCTAGGTATTACTATCATTCCCATTTTACAAATGAGAAGACTGAGGCTGAGAGCAGTTAAGCAGCTTGCCATGTGATTGTGAGATCTGTGTTTCCTACAGTGTCCTCAGCACCTACACAGGTTTGGTGTGGAATGAAGCCCAATAAACAAACCTGGGCTATGCATGTTCACATGGACAGCAAGTGGTCAAGTTGAATTTGAGCTTGTGTTCTTCTTACCTTGACATCCTTAAGATAGTGAGTTGGGGGAAAGATTATAGACCCTTGCAGCTGCAGTGCTCCTTACTCTGGAAATCACAATGAAGCTCCCCTTTCTGAGCTTGCTCACACGGGAGAACGGTGTCTCCCAGCGATGCCCGGTAACCTTACACTCAGGGTAGAGTTCCTTCATCAAGGTACTGCCTGCATTTTCATTCCATCTAACACTACGGTGAAAATGACTCATGGCATTCCGAATGTCTGCAAAGGAAGACAAACAGTAAAGCTTTCCGGGAGTGAGCCAAGGGTCAGTGCTTCTGCTTTTCTGATTGAGGAGAAACAAATGAAAAAGTGGATGGATGAACTCATGTTCTGAACAGCCATGGACCAGGCACTTTGACTAGCAGTATCTCATATGACTCCCTGAATGATGAGTGATTTTGTGAAGGGCGATGCTGAGGCTCAGAAGGGCACAATGAGTGCCCACGGCAGAGCTCACGTGGTCTGACTGCCAGTCCTGGACTTCTCACACAGTTAGCACTCCGTGAAATGTTGCTATGTTTTACTTAAGTGCTTCGCTTGTGTGAGCTCACTGGAGCCTACCTGCTCCATTTGCTCTGCCATTAACTCCAGTTTCTGCTTCTTTATTTCTCAACATCTAGAAGCTAAGGCAGCCTAAAAAGAAATTAAAATGTACCTATAAGCTAATTTTACAGTATAATATTACAAAAAATCCAAGTACACATCTGTCTATCTTATCTATCTATCTATCTATCTTCCCTAACAAAATCTTTGGAAAAATTACAAAACTAAAGTCAATGTGACCAATTGAGCTCTAAGGAGAAGGACTAGCAGAGGGAAGAGGAACCAGATTCTGGAAAGAGCAGGGTGCAGAGAAAAACACTGTGATTTGGAAGAAGCAGAAGAAAACAAAAATTTCCTCTCAGCAAGCAGATTACAGAGGGGAGAGACATAGGCAACACCCAGATGGCCTCAGGTGGCATGGCAGGAGAGGTTACCTCTGCAGAGGATTTCTAGGCAGGTCCCAGAGCATGACTCAGAGGAACCAATGTGGGCCCAACAGGAAGGACATCACACATAAGCTAAGACAGCATGGTGTATGAGACAAAAGCTTTCCAGTAGTGCAAGTAGGTCTCTAAAAATTGGAATCATGAGTGTAAGGCTAGGCAGGTGGGCTTCTGAAAAATTCTGGGCAGCAAGATGGAGGGTGGCCTTTCCTGAGACATGCTACACATGAACAGTTTTACCATTGTCATATCACTTTATGCTAAGCTATAGCTTGAGGCTGTAAAGGCTGGCCAAGAGGGCCAAGAATACCATGTATAAAACTTACTGTATATCTTTTTTTTCAATTGTATATACTGACTCCTCAAACTCACTCAGTAGAAAGAACCAACTTCTTCAAAGCTGGATTTAATTTGAGGGTAAATACTTATTTCTGATACAAGCAATTTTTTAGGGCTTGCTGTCCATTTTGGGAGTCAACTCACCACAGGCTCCTTTGCTGTCCTTCACTGTAGCACACGTACTCACAGCCCCCAGGGGGAAAGTCTGCCCTGAGAGTTTTATTTTCTCATCTCATTTCAATCGACCTTGTCCATATTGAGAGAAACCAACCAGTCCTAAAGATGTTCCTCTGCTGTTCTTCTATGTGGCAGCTGGTTAATTCTCAAAAGAAGAGAATTGCATTTGAAAGCATGTGTTGCCTTGATCGTATTGTGATGCTGTTCTCTGATTCTCCTGCTGCTGCTTTGAATAATCAGTATTAAAAAGAGAGAGAGAGAGAGAGAGAGAGAAAAGAAAGAAATGGTTAACCTCTTCATTGGTCTTCAGCACTGCAGCTCCAGTGAGCTGTCATGAGTAGAGTTCCGTGACAAACGAGATTATACCTCTCTTCATTATCCACCTTTTCATCCTTGTACAGTAGCAGTACTGAGTCTTTCAGGGATCACATCAACCAAATCCCGAGTTAGAGACGTTTAAATTCAAAAAAAAAAAAAAAATTCCACACTCAGTTGCACCTGTTCTTTCCTGGCTACCGTGGTAAATTTGGGATTTGGCTATAACTCCTTGAAATTTTATTTTTAAAGTGAAGGGAGGTTTGTTTTGAGATTGGAAAGTTATTTCAAAATGCATCCCAGACGGCACAGCCGGGAATGGAGTCTAAATGCAAACGGGATCCCAACTTGAGATTTTCATTTTAGCCCAGAGCATTCAAAGCAATAATCTACATTGTGCCATGCCAAGTGGTGAGTGACTATGCTAGGAGGATTAAAGGATTATTTTTTAATCCACTGGAACTCGAGCGATGGCCCCTCTATCAGTAACATTAATAACTATAATGGACTGAGTTCTCATACCTCTTTTCTTTAAGATTCTCAAAATGTTTTGCCAAATGTAAATTACCAAATCACAGATTAGTTTTTAGAGCTGGAAAGAGCCTTAGAGATTAACCAGACAAATTCCTTATATAAATGTAAAACTCGAGGATCAGAGAGGTCCAACAACTTGGTCTAGGTCTCAGAGTCACTTACTGGCAAAACGGGACTCAAAAATCGGGCATCCAAATTTTCAACCTACAGTGCTTTTCCACACACCCTCTGTTGTGTGAACTTGCATCCCACACTAATTAGTTCCCTGGGAACTAATTAGAGACGTTCCATCCCAGACCTGCAGAATTAGAATCCTCCCCTAACCAGAACCCTTAGTGTTTATGTGGGCATGAAAGCCCAAGAATCCTTGCTTTCCATTTCCCATTGCAAATGTGTCCCACAACTCTGTGACATTTGCACATGACATCAGGACCACTTTCTGAATATTTCCAAGAAAGTTCAAAATATAAGTACAAATAATAACGTGAAAGGTCTGGAAGTGTAGTTTAGTGGTAGAGCATATGTTTAATATGTATAAGGCCATAGGTCCAATCTCCAGCCATGAATGAATTAATTAATGAATGAATGAATGTCTTGAAAGAATATCTCTATCAAAAGAAAAACAGTTTTTATTTACTTATTTATTTTTGAGATGGGGTCTCTCTCTGTAGATCAGGCTGGTCTTGAACGCACTGTGTAGCCCAGGCTAGCCATGGACTTGGCAGTCCTCCTGCCTCAGCCTCCTGAGTGCTGGGATTACAGGCATGCACCACCATTCCCAGCCTTTATGTGAGGCTGAGGAATTGAACCCAGGTCTTTGTGCCTGTGCCACTCCTCTAGCCCACCCACTGCAGTTTTTATGAAGAACTTTACACTTTACATTTTTAAAAGCAGATTCCTTAGCACAAACAAACTTATAATCAGGTAAGAGAGAGAAAGAAAGCAAAAACAAAAATAGGACCATAAAATTTGATACTGAATTTTAAAAATATTTTATTAAGGTATAATGTACATCCACTTAAGTATGTGTACCTTGACAGTGTAGGCTGAATGAAATTTTACATACTTGCACACTGTAATAGGCTGAATTCTACCCCTTTTGTTTATATGTGGAAGACTTTTCTCCAAGTACCTAGGAAAGTGAATGTACTTTGTGATGATATCTTTATAGCAGTAATGAAAGAAAATGTGGTCATTAAGGTGGGTCCCAGCCCTTTGTGGCGACACAGACCCATGCAAAAGGATGACCATGTGAAGACACAGGGAGAAGACAGTTATCACATGGTAAAAGAGGCTTTGAAAGAAATGAATCCTACTAGCATATTGATTTCTAAATTTCTCACTCCTAGAATAGCGAGAAAATAAGTTTCTGTTGTTCAAGGCGCTCAATCTGTGATATTTGTCACACAGCCCTAGTGAACTAATACACACATCATGGGAGAATCTTCCTGATCCAGACACAAGATGTTTCTTTCCAGAATCCCAGGAAGAGGTGTAAATTTGGTTGCAGCGACAGTTGGAAGCCAGTTTTGGTTCTGAAGCAGGAGACTCAGCAAGGCGAAGTGGGGCTTTGAAAAGATGAGCGAGCAGTGTGATTGCACGGAGTAGACTAAGATGAATTGGCAGCGGGAGTGGTGGAGGTGAGCAAGGAAGGAGAGTGGCAGGGACGTGACTCAGAATCTCCTGCTAAAACCAAGGAATCCGTGAGAGGGCGGTGGCAAGGAAGACTCAAAGGGTATTTCAAAGGAGTGAGAAAATGACAAGGATGAATCAGAGGCAAAAACCAAAGTTAACTTCAAAATGTTGTCTAGAACTGATCTACTTTGTGTCTTAGTTACGTTTTTCATTATTAGTACAGAATAGCCAATGTCTACAACTTAAGGGAGGAAAGATTTATTTTATCTCACAGTTTTGTAAGGTCAGAATCCATTTGTGGGCAGCTGGTAACAGTGGAAGCACAGGGAGGAGGCTTAGCTGTTCATGGCATGGCAGACGGAAGCCAACTGGGGGAGGAAGGGTGGAACCCATTCAAGGCATATCTCATTGATTCTGTCCCTTTCGGGTCCAGCCTCAGTGTTCTGTCCCTTCTGGGTTAAGTCCCAGTGATCCACCTCTTCCAAGTCATGTGCTCAGTAATGTCCCCTACAACCATAATCCACAATATGCCTCTAATCTACTACACACTTGTAATCTGTAGTCTACCAGGTTTGTCTTCCACCACACACCTAGAATCCATCCCTCCTGAGTAGGTCTCACCTATTAACAGCACATAGAATCCACAATATCCAAATGTATGAGATATTTTGTGGGACATGCTAGATCCAAACCATGACAGTTCATCTCCTCCAAAAGTCACATTGAAATCTGATCCCAGACTATTTGTTGGGAAGTGGTAGGACATTTAAGAAAGAATTAGGTCCTTACGAGGGATTGATGCAACTTTTAAAAATAAAATTCCCCATAATGACTATTTTTATTATGTTTCCATGATACAAAATAGTTATATTCAACTTGGGGAATCAATGCTTATATATAATAGCATATCAGTCATTTCCACTTTCCCAACCCCTTCCCACTCTCTGGTCTCCCCTCATCCTCAGGTCCCCTTTCCCTCTCCACAAAGTATACATCTCTCTTTCCCAACATGTCACTTGCATTTTGCTCTTTTAGTTATTTATATTTTGGGCTCAAAATGTAAGAAAAGCCCTGTGATATTTAATGTTCTGTGTCCAGTTTATTTCACTTAGCATAGTGGTCTTGAGGTGCATCCATTTTCCTACAAATGATTTTAATTTAATGTAACTCTCAAGGCCTGAGAGTGATGTCTCACCCTCATAGGATTGGATTATTGTGAGAACTGGTTTTCATGAAGGTCACTCAAATTCTCTCTCTCTCTCTCTCTCTCTCTCTCTCTCTCTCTCTCTCTCTCTCTGTGTGTGTGTGTGTGTGTGTGTGTGTGTGTGTGTGTAGCATTGGTTGAACTCAGAGCCTTTTCACTGTGCTACATCCCTAGACTTTTTTTAAAAATTAATTTTAAATTTTGAGACAAAGTTCTCACCAAATCACTAAATTGACCAAGCGGGGATTAAACTTCAACTCCTTTGCCTCAGACTCCCAGACTGCTAGGATTACAGGTGTATACTACTGCACCTGGCCATTTTTTTTCTTACGCATGTTCCTGTTCGCACTTTTCCTTTCTGCTATGAGATGAAATAGCACAAAGCCTTCTCTCAATGCAGTTACTCGACCAAAAATAAACCTCTTCTTTTTAAAAACAAATTACCCTGTCTCACATATTCTGTGGGAGCAACAGAAAATGGGCTCAAGTAGAAATAAAACTAATGAAGAATTGATGATAAATATTGAGTATTTGGGGGAAATGGTCAGTTGGAATTGAAAATGACAAGTACTATATGAAACATGATGAGTTTGTAGGAATGACAGCATATTCAAATGGGTATGACATGCCCAGAGAATGGAAATATAGTCACGTTTGTGAATAACATTTTGGTCAGTGACAACCCAAAAGGGTGGTCTCATAGATTATATTTGCCCGGTGCTGTAGCCATCTCCGCTTGTGTATCGATGCACTAGGATGTTTGCACAATGCCAAAGTAGCCTCACAAAACAACACTTAGAGTGTATTCCTGTCATTAAATGATGTATGCCCATATAAGCATGGAGCCCAAGATAAATGAGACTCGGCCTGTAGACATGACTGGGATGGAGAAGTGAATGGTACGTGGAGAAGTAGAAGAAAACCAAAGATGAATGATAGGACAATAACACACGATAGCAGCTAACATGCATTAAATACTCACTGCCGGGCGGGTAGTCTACCAAAGGCTTTACGTAGGTTATCTCATTTAATCCCCACAGCATCCCTGGAGGGAAACATTTGGTCATTATCATTCTCATTTTGCCAAGCAGGAAACTAAGGCCCTAGCAATTGAGCAACTTACCTAAGGCTGCAGAGCTAAGCGGTAAATCTGATACTGCTTCACTCAATTGAATAGAGAAAGAAGAGTCAGTTGAGACAGTTCACACAAACCAGCCTCGTGCTGTTTATTCTGTTGTTGTTTACAATTGTTCAAGGTATGGCACTGGGTTTGGAACAGAACAAGTCCTTACCAGTCCTGAATTTTCCGTAATACCTAACATGGAACACCCTGTTTGTATTTTAATGAAGAATTCTGCTCATTCAGCTGCCTGAAGAGTCAGATCCACCGTCTGTCCTTCCTACTGCACATTCTTGAAGACAGGGTATCCAATAGCAGTTACTGCAGTCGTAGACAGCGTCACTTCCGAGAGCTCCACTCTGAGAAATGCACCCTGAAGGTCATTTTGTCACTGTTCAACCACCGTAGAGTGCACTTACACACACTGAGCTGGGGTAGGTCCGTCTGGTCTCTTGATGGAGTCAAAAGACGAAGTAAACAGAGAAGGAGAGGACGCTGCTGCTGCAGACCGCCATGTGCTTTTATAGTGAATTTTGTTTTCGTATAACGGAGGGCATTCCAAAAGGATGATGAAAAATACAATAAATATGTAAGACGGTAATAGTTGCTTGCTATTATTAAGATTATGTGTTATCATAATTATATGTGCCATACCTTCATCCAGCTGGCAGTGCAGTAGTCTGTCTACACCAGCATCAGCTCACATATGTGAATAATGTGTCACGATGTGGTAACAGCCGTGACATCGGTGCACAATAGGAATTTTCAGCTCCACTATGCGGGACCACAGTCACCTGTGCTGTCATTAACTGAAACACGGTGATGCAGCGCATGCCTATACCTAAAAATGTGAGATTCCTTCACCTCTGGCTCCTTCTCCTCCTCCTCTCGGATGGGTCTCTTTCCAACAGCTCAGGTTTCTTCATCTCTCTGGGACGAGGAACCGCCGGACGGCTCGTGGAAGCCTCGGGCACTCAGCGGCCCCACAGGTCTCAGGGGAGACAAGATTACTTTCCTCAAATGTGCTTCTATGCCTATTTTCCAATTTCAGAGTTGTCCATATGCCTGAAGAAATGTCTTGTACTGAGACAAATAAGAGACATTGACAGGTGCAGAATCCTGAACGATCAGAATTTCGCCGAAAGGGTCTAAGGCCTTTCTCACCAGTCTTCTTTCCTTTTCGTTTGTGCTCCAGATTCATTTCTCTATGTATTTTTTAATTTTTTTCTCTAATTGTGCATTTATAAAATTGCACCTCATGTGCACCCAGTAAATGTGCAAACTGTTTCATAATTAAAGAGATTTCCATTCCCTAAAAACCTGGCATGTGTGGGTAAAACACATGATTTTTCTCAGTGCTTTAATGGAATGTGAGGCTAAAGAGCCAGAGCCCCACTCAGCATCACCAGCTGAAACAATGCTCCGAGCATCCATCCATTATGCTTGAAATCTGACGGCGCCATGGCCAAGTCACTGTGTTTATTTGCAACTCTCGAGAAAGTCCCATTCTTCTCAGTGATACAGCAGAATTCTTTGGAAAGATAGGGACATTTGGAGAAAACAAAATGCTAAATCTGGAAACATTCTGAATTCCTGATGGTTGCTTTCTTCCCCCACGTCATTGAGAGACATATCTTGTTCTATAGCAGGCGTCTGATCACAAACATCATAACCTAATTCATCATTGTACTTATTTATAAGTATGACTTGCACTTAGAATGTTAATAATAATCCTAACAATTACTATGAACAAGAACGAATTGCCCATGTCTCAAGCTTTATGATTCCCCAAATAATTTTAGTTGTTTAATTTTAGATGCCCCCTAGTAAGCATAGGAGGCAGGCAACGTAGATTGTAGTATTTCCATTTTATAGGACATAAAAGCAAGCAACAGAGAGGTGAAGTGAGTTTCCAGATAATACACAGTGGAGGGATAAAAGCTTGCAGGTGACATTTGCTTATAGGTTGGCAGGTGAATGAATATAATCCCGAGAATTATGATTTAGCTACAGATACCTACAGAAGTTAAGTGCTTGTGCTATCTACATAGTCTGAGTGTACAATGAGCTGAACTATATCCAGCTCAGCTGTTTCCTGTCTTACCGATGGAATCAGCTGGGAAACTGTCCATCTCTGCTACTTAAAGAGTACAAACTGAGCCATCATCAATTTGAGACAAGAAGTTGTCTGATATGTGTCGATGTTGAAATTCAAAGTCCCATTCATCCAGAACACAATGCCAGACTGAGCTGGAGGAAGACTACAGTGGCTAAAGCATTGCTTACCAAATGCAAGGTCCTCAATTTGATTCTCCAGCACCACACAAGCTGAGTGTGGTAGTGCACACCTGTGATACCAGCACTTGTGAGGTTGAGGCAGGAGGACTGCTGAGAATTGAAGGCCAGCTTGGGCTACATAGTGAATTCAGGACTAACCTGGAATACAGAAAAAGACCCTGTCTTTAAAAAAAAAGTACCAGACCATTTTTACTTCATTTACATAATGGTATAAAATGGTCATGATGTATTCTTTCCGTGATATATCTCTTGTTAGTGTCAATAATTCACAATTGCCTTTGTATTGCACTTTGCTTTGTCAAAGGGTATTCACTTGTAGTATTTGGTTCTGTCATGGAACCTCGGAGGTACTGACTTCATAGTAATATTCCTGTATTCCCAAAATAATGATTCCCCAAATATTTCTCAGACAAGGAAACCAAGGCACAATTAATAAGAAGGTACTCGGGCATCGATGGCATATGTAGCAGCACGGGACAAGCCCTCCACTAAGTGCTGGGGGTGCAATTCTGCCTCTCATGCCTTACAGTTCAGTGTGGGAGATAATTGGGTCACCAAATGTATAAATCTCAACTGAATATGGTTTTGCTTTTCTCTACATATTCCATCAATGCCTTGTGCAAGCTGTGTGTTTTAAACTACACGTGAGAATTCTTTTTAAATGAAAGACAGAGGTATAAATTAGTCCGGAAACCTGAAATACAAGAATCTGGCCTTGTCAAAGAGATCTAGTGCAGATTTTTCTGGTGAGGTCCAAAGATATGAGGAGACAGAGCAGAGACATATGAAAAGGGAAGAGATCACTCTTCCAGGCAGAGGGAAAGGCATCCACTAGGCCCTGTGGAAGGAAGCAGCCTGAAGTGACAACTTGAAATCAATACAGTTGGGAGGTACAGTGTAGGAGAAAGCAGCTTCTGCATGGAAGATATTTAGCTTTTTTTGTGAAAGCAATATGAAGTCATAAAGAGAGGTGTGAGTAAGGAAGAAAAAGTGAAATGAAGATTGCCCCCCCCCCCCACACTCCAGACTTCTCATGGTGGCGCCAAGAAAAACGCTTCTTGTGGGAGGCAGATCATGAGGTTGGTATAGAATATGTTGAGTTTAAAATCCTTAAGACATTCAACAAGAAGGCTGGGAGCTCAGTGATTAGGAAATGTGAGACCTCAGGTTCAATCTCCCAGCACTGCTGGGCGTAGTGGTGCACACCTGTCATCCTAGTACTCGGGAGACTGAGGCAGGAGAATTGCTGTGTTCCAATCCTGCCTTGACTACGCACTGAGTCCAGGCCCAGCCTGAACTATGAAGCTAGATGCTGTCTCCAAGGAAGGAAGGAAGGAAGGAAGGAAGGAAGGAAGGAAGGAAGGAAGGAAGGAAGGGGAGTAATGAAAGAACCACGTAGAGTTGGTTACAGAGGTGAAAAATAGAAGAAAGGCTAGAGATCCAAATCTATGAGTCGCTCTCCTATAGGTGACAGTTGGAGCCAGAGAGGTAGGTTAGACAAGATCGCCCCAAGGAAGACAACACAAAAGATGAAAGGAAGCCAAGGAGAGAAGTCTGGGAAACTCCACCTTTGAATGGCCAAGGTAGAATTAGATAAACCTAAGAAGAGGAGAAAGAATGGCCGTATTGCCGGATGGAAAAGAGGATCAGGTGACATCATCAAAGACAGAGAAATGTTTTCAAGAAGGAGAAAATTGTTGAGTCAAGTGCTGCTGAGACATTGACAGAAGATTAAAAACGTATCTGTTGAATTTGGGGACACAAAGTCCTTTGGTGACCTTAAAGCAGAAGCCAGAAGCCAGGTGTTTTTTTAATACTAGGGATCAAGCCTCGTGTCTTCACACTAAGACACATCCCAGCCGATTTTTCTTTTTGTGTAATTTTTGAGACAAGGTCTTGCTTAAATTACTGAATTGTTAGGGCTGGACTGGAGCTTACAGTCCTCCTGCCTCAGCCTTCCAGAATTCTGGGATTCCAGGCCTGCACTACCTGGCTGTCAGTGAAACAATTCTTAATAAATTGAAAATGATAGCTGCATTGTGTTAGCTCTCCAGGCTAGGAATTTGCCTTTATGCTAGAGACAATTCCTTGATAAGTCAAAAGCATTATGGGTAACGTTTTGGATGGCCAAGCATGATGCAGGGAGCCATGATAATGGGAAAATATGGAATGAAAACAGCAGTAACTTGCTGGGTAATCTTAGAGAAGCCATTTAACTTCTCAGGGACCTTCTTTTTCACATAGCAAGCAGGATCTGGAGTTGACTCATAGCTTCAGGCCTTTCTACCCTAGCATTGTAACATCTGAGAGGAATCTGGCTTTAGTGGATGGTATGGCCCTTGGGAAGGAGAAGAAAGGACACAGAGAGTATGCAAAGAGAGGAGAGAGGGAGAAGAAAGGAGAGAGAGAGAGAGAGAGAGAGAGAGAGAGAGAGAGAGAGGGAGGGAGTCTCTTGCTTCTAGAAAGATGGTTTAAACAGGTTAAACTAGAATAAATCAATTGAGGTGTGTAAATCAGATCTCATTTTAAGCACTTATAGAGCTGCTATTTTTTCAAAAAAAAAAAAAAAAAGCTCCTGAAGGCTATCTTCAGTAAAGTAAAGAGTCCCTCTGTGGATGGCAAAAATGCCCCTGGATTTATCCTTTTTTGATCATCTAAATGTTCATCTGCCAGGTTTCCACGAGGCACTAGGTACATTTGTGCCTAATAACAATGTGTAGTAGAGAAATGGTTGAGATGCTCTGATAAAGATTAATGCTTGACTTCCTCTTTCAATTCTTTTGTACACTGCACTTGGCTTTGAAAAGTGCTTTTTCTGTTTGCACTTGAGATTCTGAAATCATCCTTGCAAAGTCACTTCATGCAATAGACAGCGGAGAAGATGTGCTGTTACCAGGAGTGGGCTACAATGTGCATTCTGACCATTGCCTCTGATTGAGAACCATCATCTGGAAATGGATAGGTGCTGAGTAGCTGGTGAGCAGCCCTGTGTCTGAGCTCCAGTTTGCAGAAAGGCCTTCTAGTAAGCAAGGTGATACCTCAATAACGTGTCCTTCCTTTCCCAAAGCTGGCTACCACTCGAACCTTCTTTTCCTGTTGCCTCTTCTTTCACTCTGAGAAGACAAGCTGTCCAATTTCATCTATTATTGGCTTTCGGCATTTACACAAAACACACAGTACTCTACGCTTCATTAGTATAGACAAGGTGTTCCAGTCACTGTGTCCCTGCATAGAACATATGGTGATGGCTGCCCCCAAAACAAATGCCTTCACATTCTGCCCCCTTTCCTCTCTTGATCCACCTCTTCTCTCTTCGCTCAACAAAGCTGGACAAAACCCTCTGATCTTCTGCCAGCAACCACTTCTGTGTGATTAATATTTCCGTCTTGCTCTATGCCATGCCAAACTGAGCTAGGTCTACCTCTTCCTGTGTCTCCTGCCCATCCAGAAGAGCAAGAGCTGTGTAACTGGACAGATCTATCGGCCCAGGGCTGGCAGTAGACACAGATGATTAAGGAAGATAATGATGAATGAAGGACTCACTGGTGAAAAATGACCTCTTCAGAGTCCTTATTGATCTGCCAGCTGAGATCTTTTTTACGTGGAACCTAAACTTGACATTTCAAATTGAACCTGACTCTTGAACAGCTCATGCAATTCCAGGCCTGGCAGTGATTTTAGATGGCATTGCCCAGATGGGGAAACTGAGGCTCAAAATATGGAGATGACTCATGTCAAAAATAATAGAGTATCAAATGAAGCTAGAGCAAAAGATTCAGGACTGATGCTCTAGAGGGTCATTATCCTAGAATGCAACACTATTTCCTTTGGCAGGACCTAGGTTCCGTAAATAAACCACAGTCCATAGAAAGTAAGGCACTGCTTCAGCTTACTGTACTCAACACAGAATCTTGGATCCCCTTGTTAATGAGAAAGAATCCACTGAGGAAGATCATTCGGAGTCCAGACATGCAACGAACAATATTAGCACATCTTTTCAAAGCAGCATACAGATACTGGTGCCTACAACATGGCTAAGCACGTGGCCACCAGGATGGCTAAGGTATACCCCTGCCACAGAAGTGGGCACAGTCTAGCAAGGAAGACAGATGTCCATACAACTGACCTTAATGAATTGGGACAAGGATTACAAAAAACGAAACAAAACTGAACTAACTTACTATTATCCATTAACTTGAACTCATCCCTTCATTAATTCACTCAATGAACATTTTGTAAATGTCGATAGGAACTGTTCTAAGAATACAAAGGAAAACACAAAACTTAACTAGCCCTCAAAGGGGAAAAATAAATAATAAGGAAAAAATTAACAATAAAGTTATACTTGCTATTTCAAAAGTCCATATATGTGGCTGAAGGAATAGCACAGCAGTTAGAGCACTTGCTTAGCAGGTGCAAAGCCCTGAGTTCAATTCCCAAGCATCATGTAAGCCAGGCACGGTGGTGGACACCTATAATCCCAGCACTTGGATGGATGATGCGAGATGATCACCATGAATTCAAGGCTAGCCTGGCTACATAGAGAGGTCAGAACCAGCCTGGAGTACATAATGAGGCACTCTCTGCCTCTCAAAAAAAAGTCTATGTATGAACAAAAGATACTCAAAGAAGCAAATTCTTAAAAGCATCTCATGCTTTTAAGCATCTCATCTTAAAAGCATCCTATACTCGACCTCTTATGTGAAATTCTAGAAGAAGCAGACAGTCTACTGTGAAAACATGCCAGAACAATGTTCGCCTTTAGAGGAATGGTGGCAGGTTCTTTGATTAAAAAGAGACATGAGGAACTTTCCTGGTGTCATGGTAGTATTTTATATCTTGATGCAAGCTCTTCCATATGGGAATATGCATTTTTTTTGAAACTCATCACATGGCATACTTAAAATCGTGTGTTTTGTTGCTTATAGTTTTGCCTAAAAAGGCTCTAACCACATTAAAATTTAGATAATAATACACACAATGGAATCTGTGCAGTTTACGGAGGGAGGTAAGAGCATGGATCACGCTTTGCGAGTTTGAATTAATTTTTAAGTGCCGAATAGATCAGTAACTGCACAGTTTTGGAGGTGTCTATGAATGTTTGACGTGTAAGCAACAAACTGAGGGAAGGAGACCCACCTCGGCTGTGGATGGCCACGACTGGAGGATTGGTAGCCTAAAATACAAATACAAAAAAAAAACAGTGTTCCCACTTTGAAAGAGTTTCTGCTTTCTCCATCGCCTTTGAATGTAGACCTCCACTTCTTCTACAGACTCTCTAGCCACCATCCTTGGACTGCTGCTGTGTCCTGGATCCCCTGCTCTCAGCTTCATCTTGTCTTCTTGTCTGAGCAGCCACTGGACCTCCTGGCTCTCCCATGTGTAGGTAGCCATTATGGACTCTCCTTTCTCTGATCTCAGACATGGCAGAGTCTGGAAGCCTATCTGATGAGTCTCCTTACATATTTTACATACATATTTTGTGTTAACTCTGTTTTTTTTTTTTTACTGAGAACCTTTGCTTATACAGAAAGTATTCTGATATCTGTAATTTACTTTGAATTGTATCCAAAAAATAAGATAGATGGGTAGATGGGTAGAGATGTGCTATAACAAAATGTCAGTTGAGGGATCTAGGGAGTAGGTACACAGGTACACGCATTTCTGAAAGTTAAAATTTTCAAAATAAAATATTAGTGAAGAATAAATCTGGAAAGTTAAATAAGTACTCCCCAGGCAAGCACGATGAAAACGGACTAACCCATATCTTTTCCATCTTTACAACCCACCTCTATTTTCCCCACATCCTCTGTTCAGCCTGGACACTTAATATTTACTTACTTCGCTGGCTGCTGGAGGCAGTCATGCGGCACAATTCTGGGCAATGAGGCGTTAAGGGAACTCTGTTAGTTCTTTGGGGTAAGCTTTTGCTTAGCTTGTGCTGCTCCTTCCTGACTAGAATACCAACGTGATATCTGGAGCTACAGCAGCCCCTGTGACCATGAAGGAAAATCCAGAAGAATCAGACTCCCACCCTGACACCCCTGAGCCACAGGACCACTGTCAATAGCTTCTCAATGCCAGGCATCTCTGTGTGTTAGTAAAATAATTTCTGATTTGTCTTAGCCTCTAAGTCAAGTTCTGTGTTATTGCCACCTGAAATATTTGGAGCGTGGTGCAGATATATAAAAAGTCTTTTTTTTTTTGGGGGGGGGGGGGGTAACAGTAAGCCATTTAATGACCGGAACTCAAGTCTGAAGAGAAAAATGAGGAGCTGGGTGAGGAAAGTGACACACACCTTTAATTCCAGCTACTTGATAGGCTGAAGCAGGGGGATTACAAATTCAAGCCCATATTGGACAATTTAGTGAGACTCAAAATAATAAGTAAAAAGGGTTGGGGATGTAAATCATTGGTGAAGCACTCGCTTAGCACAATGGGGCCCTGAGTTCAATTCTCAGCATGAGGGAAATAAATTTTTAAAAACCCTCACTGTAGGGATAGGAAGAAGTCATACTAAGAAGTTCAGATTCTCAGAAGGTGGAGGGGATGGAGTGTTGGGTAAACTTGAGCACTGATTCTCAAATTTTTATCATTATTAGAATCATTTGGTGTTAAAGACACAAACATCTAGTTGGTATGGTGGTCCACACCTGAAATCCCAGCACTTTAGTAGGCTGAGACAGGTTTAAGTTTAAACCCAGCTTGCAAGACCCTGTCTTAAATTTAAAAAAAATAAATAAAGTCTGGGATATAACTTACTATGAATGCCCTGGGTTCAGTCCCCACTAACTCTCTCTGATTGTGGGCATTGGAGTGACAGTCACCTCCTCTTCCTTTATCAGCAGCTTCCAAGACCAAGTTTGCACTCTGACAACCTCCTATCTGATATCATTGTGTCTCTCTGCCTGAGGACTTTCCTGGGCCACAGAAACATTCTGTGTGTTCACGTGAGATATACCAGAAGTGACAAGGAGTGACCATCCCCGAGAGCAGCAAGGACCTGGAGCTGTAGCTTGCTTGCTAAACAGTGGCACACTTTCAGAATACAAGCATCTCTGTTGCTGAGGAAGTGCCCTTGGGGCTGAGTCCTACTTACCCACTATCATTGACAGACCTTTTGTTGGCTTTCCTTCCTTCCCTGTCTTCCTTTCCCGGAGCTCTAAAAGACTGCTACTAGGGTTACCTCACAGATAAATTCCTGCCACTGAAATCCTCCTCTAAGGCTCTGCTTTTGGCAGAACCCAAACTAGGGCAGTGAACATGATCACCTAGGAATGTACATTGTAACTGTCACCACTGAGCATTCAGATGCGCGGACTCAACCTTGGTCTCTCTCTCTCTCTCTCTCTCTCTCTCTCTCTCTCTCTCTCTCTCTCTCGTAAGTAACGGCCCCTGTTGATACTGTCAAACACGTTTGTAGGGTGAGATTCTTCAGCGACAAGCAGATTTTTCAGTTGAGTTGAGACCAAAAGATTTAACACGCTCTCTAGCTAATTCAGCGACTGCTGTTGTGTGGATCTTGAGTGTCCCCCAAAGCCTCATGTATTTGGAGCTGTTGTTGGGAAGCAGAGCTTGGACTGGAGGTAGGGTTTGGTGGGAAGGTGCAGATAAAGGCGTGGGGTTTGATCTGGAAAGATTGTGTCAATTTACAGTGATGGGGTATTCCAGGGCAGAGCTTTCAGGTGTTTGTTATTGATTTGTGGACCCGGAAATAAGAGAAAGGTACCCACCCTGCTGCGGAGGCCCAACTGGTGAGAAATACGGTTACAGTTTCTTCTGGGAAAATCTCTAGCTTATCCAGTCTACAGACTTCTCTTTGCTTTGCTTCCCCTGGGCTTCTGTCTGCAATGGTGACGAGCAGCTCTCCAGCTTCTAGTATGTATGTCCACCATATACCTAGCTGCCCAGCAGTGGACTGTATGAGACCATCTGAAACTGTGAGTTCAGCCTTTCCTCTTTTAAGTTGTATATATCATGTATTTTGTCACAGCAACGATAAAGTAATTAAGACAGTGACTCTATGAAAAGTTTCCAAATACGAGCATTTTCCAACTGAGATCCTAAGTACAAGGGCCTCAAATCAGCTCAGGAAGGTCAAAACAATAGTCAGGAATTGTCAAAAATGCATTACACAAATAAATAAGAAGGAAGAATTGTAAATGTTCCTTACCTCATGACAACCAGAATAATTGTGTGCCTAAATGAATATTTAGCCTGTATTCCTTTGGTTGGCTTCAGGTGAATTCATCTTTTACAGAAAAAGAGAAGAACCCTGTAAGATCTTAGTGGAAGCAAGGACTGTAAGGGGGTTGAGGCAGGCAACAGCTGCCTCCCGTTGTTCAACATTCCTGTACTAGGAAAAGAGGTCGGTCAAATATTTTCCTAGCAGGTGGGCATGGTGGTATGCACCTGTAATCCCAGCACTCTGGGAAGCTGAAGGAGGATTGCAAATTTGAGCCTAGCATAGGCAATTTAGCCTCCAAAATAAAAAGGGCTGAGGATGTGAATTACTGTGGATCATCATTTGCCTTCAAGTTAGGATCCTAAGAGGAGGGCTGGGAAGGAACAGGGAGGAACAAGAGGGGCCAGAGCAGAAGCTGTTAGCTTCCTGTGATGAGGTCATCTCAGCGGCCATGAACATCAGGTTCTCCTCTTTATAAATCCAGGTAAACTGGGTGTGAAGGCACCCAGTGTGGTCCTAGGTACTGGGGGGGTGGGGGGGAGTGGTCAGAAGGCTCACTTGAACTTAGGCATTCCAGACATGCCCAGGCAACATAGTGGCACCTCATCTCCAAAACAAACAAACGAAACCCAGAGAAGCCGACCAAAGCAAGAATTGAGCATCCTATGTCACCTCCTAGGCATAAGCCCTGGAGACGTGCCCAGAACATAAAAGGTCTAAGGTGATAAAAAATAATAATGCAAATGTTCATCAGTGATGCTTTCTCCCAAAAGATCTCAATGAAGTGTGGGATCAAAATTCTGACATGCCTTTAATTTAATTATAAAAGGCTGGAGGGTGGCAGGGAAGAGAGACTGGGGGAGGTTAATTAGTAACAAGCCACAGGCCAGAAAGAACAAAAGCCCATTTTACATTCTTGAAAGTATATTAAAACCTTAACTCCCATCTCTGCCCACCACCAAGGCCATAGAGCCCTGTTTACACATAAACTTTCCAGGCAGTTAATCTCAATCAATCCATAAACAACAATTAACTTCCCCTCAAGACTTTCTAACCTGAAGTTTCCTACATTTCCTATAATCTTGCCCTGCTTATCTCTAGTCAATGTCAAGTTCAATGTAAATGGTGCTTCCCTTCCCCAAAGCATAAAAACACTGCAAGGTTTTGCTACCCAGCCTTGCTAGAAGTTGCAGGAACTTGCTCAAGACCCTTCCTTGTTCTTTGTGTTTCTGGCTAGTACCTATTACGCTTCATAAACCTTTTCATTAATGAAGATCTCTCAGTCTTTGGAGTTTGGGTTTATCACTGTCAACTAGACTTCAATAAAACTGTTTTAAAGGTGTGAAGAAATGTCTAAGAAAAACAATAAGAAGTGTTCCATTGTTGTAACCTATAGCTTTATGCATTTTAAAAAAAAGTATTTAAAAGAGCTTCCAGGGGTTGAGAATATTGTTCAATGTTAGGGTGCTTGCCTAATGTGTGACACACGGGGTTTAACCCCAACACCACTAAATAAATAAAGTTTCCAGCTGCAGTTCTGGGGAGTAAATTATTCCCCAGAAAAAAAGGCTTGCTATTCACTGAAATATTAGCACCTTGGCCTTACTGATGGCAAGCAGAACTCCAGTACCTCCAGCTGCCCTGTTCCATAGGGCTGCCCTGTCTCTGGGCCTTTGCCAGAAAAATCACAGTAATATTGCTCTGCTGTTGTTATACAGCTTTATATCTCATACTACCAAAGACAGAAAGGTGTCTGGGAGCTTCCCGTTAAACACTTCAAGAAAGGAGCATCTTCAACCCATTAAGCTAGTATCATTTTACTTGCCATTCCAGGGCAAATGAAGATGCAGCCTGTCACAAAGTTGGTGTGCGCTGGCTTCAGGGTAGGCTGCTGACTGATGAAGGGTAAAAGGAGAATGTGAAAATACTATCAGATCAGTTTTTCTTTAATCCTAATAGAAGAGATATAAGGAAAAGAAAGTCTGAGTTTCTATGCCTTGGATTAGTGTCCACATGTGTGTGTGTGTGTGTGTGTGTGTGTGTGTGTGTGTGTGTGTTCTGTGGTTGAAAAGTGAGTTTTCACTGCAAGCAAGCACACAATGCCACCTCAGAGTCTCACAGGAATTGCTTAACATGAGGATGTTATGGTATAACAGCACAATAAGAAACCATATGCGCATTGTTTGAGTTACTAGAGAAAAGATCACTTTATTCATTGAATCAATTTTATTACTCGCCAGCCACAAATATTTCCATGAGCTAGACATGATGGTGCATACATGTAATCCCAGATCTCTGGGAGGCTGAGGCAGGAGGATTACTTACTAAGCCTGGGTCATTTAGTGAGACACTATTGCAAAATTAAAAATATTTATTTTTCAAAATGTGGGATGGGGATGAGGATATATCTCTGGGTGAAGGCCCTGGGTTCAATCCCTAGCACCAAAAAATCTTTTGGGAACCTACTATGAGTCACAATTTAGGGGGAGTAATAAAGATTTCAGGAAGTAAAGGGCAGAGTCTTAGGACCAAAAAAATAATCCCAGCGTAGCTGAAAAGAAATGACAAGAAAGTAAAAGCTGAGAATGAGTCTGAGCATACACGCGCTGTGCAGTAAATGACAACAGTGTGGGTCAATAGTATGATTTTAAGAGTTCACATAGAAATCTCTCCTCCCTCCTCAGGATATTTTATTTCGTGGGGGTATACAGGGAAGGCAGGAACTTAATTGCTTCGCATAATTTTGATGTTTGCACATAAATGCATAATGATATTATTGATCCTCCATCCCAACTCCCAGCAGAAACAGTTGTGAAACCTGCTGGGAGTTTGCACCTGGCAGCCTGCTTTCCCACTTCATCAAGGAGCCTCAGAAAGAACCTAAAAGTACGTGCCGCTCTGAGGGTGTCACCGCAACCTGGGGCGCTTACCAGAGGGAATTAACAGTTCTGAAAGATCAAGAAAGTTTGAGCGACCGCATGTAGCAGCATCAAATGGGGAGGAGATTACTCCTCTTATCTCTAGCCATCAAAGTGCTCCACGAATCAATATTAGAAGCTGCATTTTATAAATTACACCATCGTGGGAGCTGGTCTGCGAATTGGCACCAAGAAGAAAGAAAAAGAAAAAAATGAGCCTTGTTTTATTTCTTTTCCTTTAAGAATTCCACTCATTGTGAAATTCAGGAGCTATGATTTGGACCCCAAATAATTGTCCACTTTAAAGCAATGAATACTCCCTTCATTACTTGAGAAGAACAATGCTAGAGTTGTTTTCAAGCCTTGATTAAAGTATTTTTAAAGTTTTGATTAACGTGTTTCTAAAACATTGAAAATGACTATATATCTCAGAAAATAATGAGTTGCCGCCTGTTAGCTGTCGAATTGTTTACTCCAGTAACTGAATAATAACAGCACATCAAAGCCAGCAGTGGTAATTAAATGATTTGTGAACATAGGTTAACAAATTAGTGCATCGTGATGTGTAATTGTCTAATTAGGATAAAAATGCTAGTCTTACCTAAAGACTGACAAGGTAGCAAATCAAGAAGGAATAGGTAAAAGGCATTGTGCCAAAGATTAGTAAATATATAGAGTGATATTTTCCTGCTTATCACTTGAGAAAGGCTGTAAGAATTTTCTAGGTCTTACATGTCCAACTTATATGCGTGGGTTCAAGTACACTCAGCCAAAGGAAAAGTAACAATCAAGTAAATGTAGAATGAAGATTTGTTGTGCTCTGGGGGCTGTCTATATGATCTCCAATAAGTCATTTGTAGTTCTTGTTTGATTTTGAGGTACTACGGACTGAACCCAGGACCTTCACAATAAGCTATATTCCCAGCACCTCCATTTTTCTTTTTTTTTTTTTTTTAAGACAAGGTCTTGTTGAATCACTAAGGTGTACAGGCTGATCTCAAAGTTAAAATCCTTCTGCTTCAGCTTCCATGGTTCTGGGATTATAAGCATGCAATATCTGGATTTGTTTACAGTTTTCATATGAAACCTACCAGCAGTCCAGGGAAGGCCCACTCAAGGGAGAAAATTTCAATTTTTTTTTTTGAATTCCACTTCAGCCATAGAGGACCTAGGTCACAGAAGAGGAAGAAGAAGAAGAAGAAGAAGAAGAAGAAGAAGAAGAAGAAGAAGAAGAAGAAGAAGAAGCAGCAGCAGCAGCAGCAGCAACAGCAGGAGCAGCAAAAATCCCGAAGGAAATAAGGAATGTTCATCCCTCACTCGTATTAACCATTTGCTAAGTGTCATCTATTTATTCAATACATATTTATTAAACACCTACTATATGCCAAGCAGAAATCATGTTTTTCAAGAGCTATAACAATGCTTGGTCTTGAGCAATGGGAAGGGATGGTGGCCAAAGATTTTGCAGGCAAAGAAAATGGCATACACAGAAGTACATGTAGTTTATTATTTGTTCTGCCACCAGTTGGGAAGTTTAATCCTAATTAGATCCAAGAAATGAAGCTAAATCCATGATTATTTCCATTGGCAATGGAGGCTCTTGGGCAGCTGAAGAGATCTGCTTTCTCAACAGCCAGTCAGAAACAGAGCTAAGGTCTGGGACCCCAGGATTCTTTGAATCCTCAGTGATCATCTAAACAATTGAGTCCCCTAAGTGTATACAAGTGTGCATTTGAATGAATCCAAACAAATAAAGAAGCCTGTGAAATGCACCCAGCACTCTTTCAGCCTCTAAGCAATGTTTGTGACATGGTAGGACACTTTCAGTCTCATTCTTGGGAACAGGGAAAGCTATCCCTCATTCTTCGGTTAGTTCCCACGTCCTCACTGCAGTCTTAGCAAGCAACTTCAAATCACTGGCTACATACAAAGTAAAGATATGTTGAAAGAAGTTTCCTGCTTTTACTATTGGTTGCAAGAATTCCCACCAGTTTTTGGATCGTGTGTGTGTGTGTGTGTGTGTGTGTGTGTGTGTGTGTGTGTACAGAAATATAGCAAAGATCAAGTTGTGATTCTTTATCCAAGTCAGGGTGACAAGAAGAAAACCAAAAAGATCCAAAAAATTGATTTTAGGCTTTTGTTCTGAAGACATAAATTTGTTTAATGGAATGAGACATTATGCCTCATAACTGACACCAGGACACTTTCATTTGACATCAGAGTCTTCCCAGCATGAGCCATTAACAATTGGTCTCAAAAACTCAAATATTATTTCAGTAGACATTACTTAGTCACTCTTCTCTTGTATTCTGGTCATTGTAGTTCTTTTCTTTTAGCTTAATGTCATTAGCCAGTGTCTCAGTTACTTTTTTGTTGCTGTGACTCAATACCTGACATCCACAAATTTTGGGGAGGAAAGGTTTATTTTAGCTCACAGTTTCAGAAGGTCACAGTCCATTCAGGGGTGGCCGTCAGCAATGGAAGTAAATGGCAGAGAAAGAGATGGAGGCAGCTTCTCATGACATCACAAACAAGAAGGTATGTTGAGACTAGTTCTCCGAAGAAGGCAGGAAGCAGCTTATATATCCTTTCAGGTCTCAGCCCAGTGATTAACCCCTCCTGGATCCAAGTGTGGAAGGTGTGGTAAGCCCCCACTACACACTGTTAATCCTAATTTACACTCCTCCATTAATCCAATTTACATGCCTGTAGTCCACCTCTCCACTCCAATCTCCCAATAGCACATGGTTCCATAGACAATCTATAACATTTAGATGCATAAGACTTTTGGGGGACATTTCAGATCCAAACCACAATAGCCAGTAAGAAAATATTTGGGTACATCCTTAGAACTATAAATAAGGGTGATAAAAAGGCATGTGCTTAAATTTTAAAATTTTTATTACATTGTCATTGATTAAAAGATACTTCACCATTAATTCTCCACAAAGCACACCCCCATTGCTTCAAACATACTGATCCTACTGTTCTTGACAGTTTCTGGAGCAGTTCTGGAAGTCCTTTTTTTGTGAGTGTGAAGTGAAATATTTGTGTGTAAGAGATGAAAATAAATCCCATGTGTCATCTACCAATCCGTCACTTACCATCTAATTTGTACATAAACACATTTCAAATCAAAGTCACATTGCTTTAATAAACCACAAATATTGTCAAAAATAAAGCAACACTAATTAACCAAGTTATGGTGGATTAGACATTGAAACTCAATTTTGCAATAATGTTTTCTATTAATTTTTGTTCATAAGCTCTATTACTACCAATTTGACAAAACTTTTTAAAACATCACTGCAAAAATTTGTTTACACTTACAATTTGGAACACAACACTTTACATACTATAGGTGCTCAGAAAATAAAAGTGTGCTTTCTGCATATTGAATTTCCACCGATCTAATGTGGCGAAGTTATTGGTTTATGGCTGGCTTGGGAGTCAGTATTGGGGATTTTGCAGTTTTACAATTCATTGAACATTTTAAAGTGGAAGGTTTAATGATTTATCTTCTGTACAAATTGCTTTTTAAATAATATTATTGTTGAAAAAGTTAAACTCCTCCTTTGAAAAAGAAGACCTGAGGATACAGAATACTCTCTAAGATACTGAATAAGGGATAATATTGTAAGGACCAGAAGTTTTCAGCAGTAAAATAGACCTCTCTATGAGAATGGAGCTCCTCATTACTAGAAGTATTTCAGCAGGTGATAGGTGGCCCTCCCATAGGCTCACAGGAGAGGCAAGTTTGCAATGGATTCAAGGTCAGATGAGGCAGCCTCTGAGAAGCTGGCCAGGTCTAAGATGTGAGCGTTTCATGATCCTAGAACTCATAGGTTTCTTACTAAATTCATAGTTGAAATATCATATAATCCTTTAAAGTAGTATACTTCTCTCTCTCTCTCTCTCTCTCTCTCTTCCTTTCTTTCATTCTTTCCTTCTTTCTTGAAACAGGGTTTCAATCTGTAGTCCAGGCTGTTCCTGAGCTCACTATGTAGCCCAGGCTGGCCTAGAACTCACAGCAATCCCCCTGCCTCAGCCTCCCGAGTGCTAGCATTATAAGTGCTCACCGTCATGCCCAGATAATCTTCCTGTGTTGTGGGGAATTGAACTCAGGCCTCTATGCATGTTAGGCAATCACTTTAACCACTGAGGTATCCCTCCAGGCTTAGAGCAGGGTGCTTTTACACTAGTTTTTACACTAGCATCCTCCCTTAAGAAGCCGTCACTGCCGTGTTAAATACGCTAATGTTAAATTGCTTTTCTGGTTCTGGCCTAGAATGAAGCTAAATTTTATTTTGACTAAAGCAATTTTAATGTTTCTGGGGGAACCAAAGGAGCTCCAGTAACACACCTCAGGTCTTTGCAAAGAGCACATTACTTCACAGCCAGGCCATGGCAACAAAGGAACACACTGGCACATGTAGTAAAATTTCTCTCAACCATTGCCTATATAGTGAAAGGCTAGAGGAAATAACATCAAACCTACATTCAGTTCCAAAGCCACGTCAGTAGTGCACCACGAGCAGATGATGAGTGCTTGCATTGGGTTACACTGGCAGATGTCCAAGGCCCTTCCACATCTGTACTGGGAACCCTCTGTGGCAGAAAGCATGGCAGAAAGCAATGTCAGGCAGCATGCTCTCCACCAGGTTGTGGTGACCCTTCTGTGGCAACCCAGCAGTTGCTGCTGACAGGGCATGGCTTGCAGCAAGCTTCACGACTCAAGGAAGGGTCCATTGTTCTTTGGCAACATCAGAGCTATGCTTCCCGGTGACAGGAAAGAGGAAGAGGAAAGCAACAGGCACATGGTGAAGGCAAAAGCTAGAGATGATCCAACAGTCTTACCTCTTGAGTCTTACCTCCAAAACTGGCTAAGTCGTATGATAACCACTAACAAATATGCTTTGAAAAACTAATCAAATAAGAGGTCGTTTGCAAATTAGCTCTGCAACAATGAAATATCCTGAACCCACAGATTAATTCAAGGTCAAAGATAAGATTCTGATTTGCAGGCTTTGTGTAACCCACTTGGCAAGACAGAATAGACTCTATTATCAGAGGCACTTACCATGTCTGGATTCTTTATAGATTTGAACCATCACCCAAAGCATCTTGCCCATAATATTAGAAATATATATATATGATATTAAGGCCTAAATTAGCATTTAACCTTTCATAGGCTTGGGTAAATTCTTTCTTTCTCTTTTTTTCTTTCTTCCTTTTTTTCTTCCTTCTTTCTTTTTTTCAGGAGCTGAGAATCAAACCCAAGTCTTCTATATGCTAGGTAAGCGCTGTAACATTGAATGCACTGACCCTTCATTTCACCTTCTAGTCCTTACCTACAGAAATCAAGATAATAAAGTCTACTTAACGTGATTACTGTGGTGATTAAATTTTATAATCAATCTTATTATTTGAAAAATTTAATGAACACTTGAAACACACAGGCATACAAAGATCTAAGTAGACGTTTCTCCAAATGGCCAATAACCACAGAAAAAAGATATTCAACGCCATCATCCATCAATGAAATGCAAATTAAAACTACAGTTAGGGTGTTGCTCAGCATCAGAGTGTGTGCTTAGCATGTGAGAGGCTCTTGGTTTGATCCTGAGCAGAAGAAAAAAAGAAGGAAGGGAAGAAAAGGAAGGGAAGAAGGAAGGAAGGAAGGAAGGAAGGAAGGAAGGAAGGAAGGAAGGAAGGAAGAAGCCATAATCCAAAAGCATATCTACCAAAATGACTGCTATTAAAAAGATAATTATAGGTGCTGGTAAGGATGTAGGTAAGTTGAAGCCGTGCACCTGTAGGTGTAGCTAATTGGGGAATAGTATGATAGTTCTTCAAAAGGTTAAACCCAGAATTATTACAAAGCTTGGATGTTCCACTCTAGTTACACATTCAAATGAAATGAAAACATATGTCCAGGCAAAAACTTGTACACAAATGTTCAAGACAACATTGTTCATAATAGTCAAAAGATGAAAGCAACCTAAATGTTCATTATTTGATGTATATAAAGTGTAGTATGTCTCTATAATGGAATATTATTTGACAATAAAAAGGAATAAAGTGTTAATATATACTATAGTATATAGTCAATCTTGAAAACATCACGCTTGGTGAAAGAAGTCAATCACATACTGTATGATCCCCTTCATATGACATGTGCAAGTAGGCACATCCATAGCGATGGAAAGCAGACTGGCATTTTCTTGCGCCTGAAAGGCTAGAGGAGGGCAGGTTTGATGTGGTGACAGGTAAAAAATGCACATTTTCTTTTGAGTATGATGATGATATTCTTACACTGATCGAAGTGATGCTTTTACAACTCTGCAAATACACTAAAATTCACGGAATCATATATGTTAAGATAGTGAATTGTATGGTGTGTGATTTATATCTCAGTAAAGCTATTAAAAAAGGATATCAAGGAATCTGCAAGACACTCGATACATAATGAATGTGAGATGCCTGTGGTACGTACTTCATAAGTATATTGCAAACATATAATGTCTCACTTAGTTTGAATACAAGGGAAGCGTAACTTTTGAAAGCAACATAAATACATGTGAAATATAGATGCCTAAATTAGTGTGCTAATTAGGAACAAAATAATCACAGTTAAGACAACTCAGCCTGTAGTATGGTTTTCTGTTTGTTTTTTTGAGACAGGATTTCACTCAGTAGCCCAAGCTGAGCCTGAACTCTCTTTGTAGGCCAGGTTAGGGTCGGACTGGGCAATCTTCGCACCTCAGCCTCCCAAGTGCTGGTATTATAGATTTCACTCACTCAGTAGCCCAAGCTGAGCCTGAGCTCTCTTTGTAGGCCAGGTTAGGGTCGGACTGGGCAATCTTCGCACCTCAGCCTCCCAAGTGCTGGGATTATAGATGTGCGCCACCACGCCCAGTTTTCTGTGGTGCTGGAGAATTGAACCCAGGGACTTGCTCTTGCAAGGCAAGTGCTTTAACCGCTGTGCTATTCTTCCAGCCCCAGTCTGTAGTATTGTACTGGGATACCATTAAACTCTATCTGAGTGTACAGTGAGGCAAAGCCTTTAGTGGCAATAATCTTTGACAATGTTCTATTGAGTCATAGTGTTATTTGAATGGAAAGTGAATTCTATTACAAACTATCCCGGAGCATCAAAGACAGATAAAGTCTCAGCTTTGTAGAAGAGGAAGGAGGCAATGCCTCTGTTTCTTTACTGCTGTGGCTCTCATATTCTGAATGTTAGTGATTCCGGCACTTTCCCTTCTCCAGCACAGGCATGGTTCAAGAAAATAGAAGTGTTACTTTTCCTTATTCTGGAATTAAAAAAAAAACAACTTCCCTAATCATTGGCCTTTCCCACTCCTCTGTCATCCCTAAGCGGCTATCATTTCACAGCATGTAAGAGCTAACACAGCCCTCAGAATTATTGATGGTGTGGGCTCCATGGAAGAACCTACCATTCATATGCTGCTTTATCAGTGCGTGAAAAGGCTGGGAACTTATGCTAACACCTACCCCGCTTTCAGTGGCCCAAGATCTTAGCGTTCCTTTCTCAGGCTTAACATTAAAGATGGAATAAGGCATCCTGGGGGAGCACATTAACACAAGCAAAGGCAGTGTTCTGGAATGTTTCAAGTGGCAGTCAGACAGACATCTGGTATATGTGGCTCTGGGAGAAAGAACTGATGTTATTCTGACTCCTGTAAAGACAAAAACTGTAGATGGAGAGCATGTGTGGGTACATGAACAGTTTGCTAAAGTCTTTAAAAAGAAGTATGGGAATGTAGCTTCGTTATAGAGCACTTGTTTAGCTTGCAAAAGGCTGTGGGTTCAATCACACATGTGCGCACGTGCACACACACACACACACACACACACACACATGGGCCCATGTGTTGGAACATAATTAAAGTGAAGTTAATGATGAGAAATAAAGGGAGAAAGTCAGTGAATCAAGGGCAGAGGAGAAGTACGGTGGAGTCTACTCACACTTTTAAAAATCTGCCAGAAAGGGAAATGTTAACTTTAAGCATCAAAAAGCAAAAGGAACTCTTTCTAGTAAGACACTTTTCCTAAAGTGAAATGGTAGCAAGAGAAGCTAAAATATATTAAAGATTAATATATGTTAAGGAGAAAAAAATAAGGTGGTTAGCAAAGGACAGACATGACACTTCAAAGTGATAAAGATATGATGAGTGGATATAAAATTATTCATATTGATGTGACAAGGGGATTGGACTTGTGTGCCCAGAAGAAGGCTATGACAAGGATCAATGTGGGGCAATGGGAACAGGAAGAGGGCAAAAGTGAACAATGTAGTAAAAACTGAGGCCAAAATTGACTGCACAATGAATTTGGCTGAAGGAGAATAGTCCAAAAAGAACAAAGTAAAATCAGATTCAATAACTGAGTAAGAAGGAAAGATGCGATTATGATGTATCCCTAAATAGAAGCAGATTCAAATAACATTCCAAAGCATTTTCTGAAAGGCCTACATGATTCTGAAGAAATGTAAAGCATAAATATTTAATTAGGAAGAGCAGACTACAAGTTCTAATCCTGAAAATTGAAACAAAAAAGTTCACATATTTTCTTTTTATTGCTGTGTATTTGTAATAAATAATAATTACATTCAACTTGAGGAATTGAAGCACATGTTGATAGTACATCTTGATAATGTTCACTTCCCTTCCCATTCCCACCCTCTTCCCTTCACAATTATAATTAAATTATGTTCCCTTTTCTCATTACTTGTTTTCTTTGTGTTGCTTTGTCACCAAAAAAAGTTACCCCAATAAAATACGGTAACTGATGGCTACATTCCAAAAGAGAGCTACAGAAATCTCTCAAATTATCTCCTGTATCTTTGGTTTCAGGTCTATATCTCAATGGTAGAGTGCAAAACTACAAAAATAAAAGCAAAGAAAAAATTTTACCTTCACAATAATTTAATATTACACTAATATTTTAGCCTGGGACTGAGCAGTCTATCAGTAAGCTTTCTGTTACTATAACAGATACTTGAGATAAATCAACTTACAAGAGAAAAAGTTTATTTTAGCTTATAGTTTGGAAGTTCCAGCCCACGTGGAAAACATTGCTTTTAAGGCTTTGGTTGAGCAGCACAGCATATCTTGATGGCAGCTGGTGGTAGAGCTAAGTCATGCCCAGGATGCAAAAGAGAAAGGAGAACACCAGGCTGAGGTCCCACTATCCCTTTCAAGGGAATGCCCCCGGTTACCTAAGATCTTCTCTGAGGCCCTACCTCTTAAAAGTTTTCACTATCTCTCAGGAGGATGTAGACCAGGAACAAGCCTTTAACACGTAGGTCTCTGAGGGACATTTCAGATCAACACTAGAACAGAGAGTGACAAAGCGCATGTAAGAAGAGGAAGAGGAATGGGAGAAAGAAGGAATGAGAAATAGGAAAGAAGAGTACAGGAGAGAGCAAGAAAAATAAAGGATGGTTTCCTCTTTTTGCCTGAACATAGGATTTTAAAACCTGGACTCCTGTTCCCATGTTTGTTAGGAAGGTACCTAATTCTTGGCCAACTCTATGGCATTTACAACTGACTTCCCTTCGTTTTTGTCTTAGTTGCTTTGCTGTTGCTGGGCCAAAATACCCAACATCTACAATCTAAGGGAGGAAAGATTTACTTGGCTCCCAGTTTTGGAAGGTCTCACACAGTCCATGGGCAGCCCACAATGGTAGAAGCAAATGGCAGAGACTGGAGAGCTGCTCACCACATTGCAGACAGGAATCCCAGTGAAGCAGGAGCTGAGCTAGGAGCAGCTGATGTGGCAGGCAAGCTCAGAGCTTTCCCAGGATGAAGCTGTAACAGTGTTTCTTCTGTCTTCTTTACTTAGTTCAAGCTACCAGTTGGGCCTCCCACACCCAGCATGGGTGCCCCTTCCTCATTTTCTGGCCCATAAGCCAATAACACAAACTTAAACTCTCTGCCCTGGATGCCATCCTGCAGTCTCAACAAATTGACACAATCCCTCCAGATCAAGGCCCAAGCATCCACATCTTTTAGCCAGGCCTCACCTTACCAACAGCACATGGTTCCATAGCTATCCCACTACATCCAAATACATGAGGCATTTGGGGACACTCCAGATCCAAACCAGAGCAGTTATCCTAGAAGGAATTATTTGGGTTTTAATTTTTATATTTTTATTATCTTTTCAGAGACATCCTTGGTCTGTTGCCCAGGCTGGCCACAAGGGATCCTCCTCCTGTCTTAGCTTCTGCTGTGGTTTGGATCTTGAGTTCCCCCAGATGCCTCACTTTTTTGGAACTGTGTTATTAGGATGTAGGGCCTGGCTGGAAAGGGCCAGATGCTGTGTGTCTGATCTGGGAAGATTTGTGTTAACCTGTTGAGATTGGGAGTTGCCCTGGGCGGAGCTTTCAGGTGTGTGTTGTTGACTTCTGGGCCAGGAATTGAGGGAAGACACCCACCCTGAGTAGTGAGGGGAGGGGTAAGCATCTGGCAGCTAGAAGTAATAAAAGAAAGGAAACACAAAACATTGTTACAGCTTCTAAGTCTCCAGACATAGACTCGCTTCTGCTTGGCTTGGCTTTCTGTCTGCAAATGGGGTGAGCAGCTCTATAGCCTCAGGCATGTGTTTCCACGTTGCCAGCTTCCCATGAACCCGCTGCCCGAGAAGGGACTGTGTGAGACCTTCTGAAACTGAGCTAAATAAGTGTTTCCTCCCTTAAATTGTGCATGTGAGATATTTTGTCCCAGCAACAATTTGGTAACCAAGACAGCTTGCCCCTGCACCTGCAGACCTGGCTCTGCACACCCAATTGTCTACTTGGAGTTTTAACAAGTGTGAGGGAGGATGTATGCCAGTGAGAATGAGGGAGGCCATTTCTTCTAACCATTCCTGCTTCTGCACGTTCTCTTCCCTTCCTTTGCTTCCGTGAAAGATCCAGAGTTTTTATATAGACTTTAATGGGTGTAGATGCAGAGGGTTTTGGGTAGTTTTTTGCATATTGCACGATTTTGAGATGCAAATTCTACATAGAAAGAAAACTGATTTTTTCAATAGTACCTAGAGAAATGCTATTACAAAGTGTAGATGAAGTATGGAGACTGAGTCCTTTGAAACGGAGTAGTACTTCATTATGTAAGGCGTTTCAAAGCACTGATTCAGTGGGTAAAAATGGCGTGATGATTCAGAGACCCATAAGGAATGGAACAATTTCAAGTAGGTAAGTGAAAGATAATTAAGAAAAGCATGAAGAGTCAACTTGAAAATTAGCCAAAGAAAAAAAGAAATGCGCCAAGCAATTGAAAAATATAAAAAGCCAGGCAAGGTGGCACATGGTGATATCCCAGATACTTAGGAAGCTGAAGCAGATGGATCACAAGTTCCAAGCAACAAGTCTGGACAATTTAGAAAATCCTACCTCAAAATAAATTAAAAGGGTTGGGGCTGTAGCTCAGCTGCATGGTCCTGGGTTCAATATCAGGTACAGAAAGGTAAAAAATTAAAGCAAAAAAGATACAAAAAGGTGCCTTTTTAACTCAATATATTGCCTCTGGCAAGTATATATGCATCTAAACTGCAGAACTGAAGATAGTAGCTACCTATGAGAAGGTTGAAGCAGGAGAATTTGGACACCAGTTTGAGCAATTTAGTAAGACCCTGGGGGGGAAAAAAAAGCAATAAAGGGACCGGGGATATAGGTTAGAGGTACAGTGCTTTCCTAGTGTGTGTGTGTAAGGTCCTGAGTACTGAGAGAAAGAGAGAAAGAGAGAGAGAGAGAGAGAGAGAGAGAGAGAGAGAGAGAGAGAGAGAAACTTTGTAAAGTTTCTTTAGTTTTAGTAACCAGAATTTATTTTTATCTACCTTCTTTCCTAAGAACTCAGCCATTTTCCAATCTATCTTTAATAATATTTAATCCAACATTCTATAATTGTTAGATGCCCTACACTTGGAAAACCGAACTGGGAATATAAAGTCAACAAAACTGGATTTAAGCTCCAGCTCTGTCACTTATGAATAACTTTAAGCAAAGCTGTTAAACTTCAGTTCTTTTGTCTCTTAATAAAATAGAATTATAAGATCTGTTAAGCCCCTCATAGGTATGGTTATTATTCTCTAAAAGATACTTAATTTATAAAAGATAATATTATAAGCTTGTCTTCAGGATGGTTTTATACTGTTTGATTTTTTAACTGAACTTTATTAATAGCCCAAAATGAAATTTACATATAAATTGTAGTCAAGAGGAAAAGCAATGGATTATAGTTTTGAGGGCAGTATTTCTGACATTCTATAAAGAAAACATTCGGATATCATTTTAAAATTTCTAATATAGAAATTATATAAATAACATTTGTTATTAATAATACATAAGTTTATATTTGCAAGTTAATATATTAATAATAGCTAATTATTTTAAATGGTAATGATATCAGTTATAGCTAAAAAATTCATATATGTCAAATATGATATACTCTTCACCATGACACCATGAGATTTATATGAGTGTTATCCTTATTTTACAAATAAAACTCTGAGGGCTGGGGTACAGCTCAGTGACTAGAGCACTTGCTCAGGAAGCACAAGGACCCCAGTATCACATAGTATGGAGGTGTATGCATGATTGTAATCCTAGCACTTGGGAGGCTGAAACAGGAGGATTGTCATGCATTCTATGCCAGCATAGTCTACATAGTGAGTTCAGAACCAGCTAGACTTCAGAACTAGATCCTGTCTCAAAACATACAAGGAAGCAAGCAAATAAGCCAACTCTGAGGTTTGGAAAGACCACCTTACCCAAGTTCACAAGATTGTACATGGTAGAGCCAGGGTTTTTTACAGCCAAAAATGAGATGATATTGTGTATATTATTTTCTGATTTGTTTTTTAAGTTTAACATGTTCTCTGTATGGTTCTCTGTTTATACACTAACTTTAATAACTTCTTTTCTAAGGACTCCATGGTATTCTTACACATTAATGCAATATAATTTAAATACTCCCTTCTTGTTGGGCATGTATGTTCCTGCCAATGTTTTTACTTCTTATACACAAATTTTTATGTGAAATACTTAAGTATTTATATTTTCCTCAGAATACATTCTTAGATACTATAATTGCTAAGTCAAACTGAGTATTTCCAAGACATTATATATCACCAAATACAAATCTTATTTAATTATTTTGAGTGAGATCTTTAGTCCTTCAAAATCATCTGAAAATTTGCTAATTCTAAACTCTTTGTTGGTTATTGATAGCTCCTTTTGCAGTTCTTAGCCTGCACCTAAATGAAAAATTCAAGTACGTGAAGAGATATTTTAGTAGTTCTCAACAGATAAAAAGACAGGGGGAGAAATTTATCATTTCTTCCATCTTTTGTGGCAAATTAGAGAAACTGACAGAGAAAGGGCCACAGAAGAAATTTATTCCTTCCATGTGTGCAGTACTGGGGCTGAACAATATAGAAGAAAAAAACAAATATTAAGCCTCAGGATTTTGGTACCAACTATTCCCTAGAAATTTCTATCGTACATATCTAAAGCATGATATTTTACTATACTTATAGACACTGAAATAGTAAGTATTGTCAACTAAACGGACTCAGGAGATGTAATCAACTCACATTGTCACACACACCCCTTTTTGGTGGCAAATTAAGTATTATTTATGGCAAAAATACGTAGTTCATGATGCCCTTTTAAAAAGCCAGGCAAGGTATCCCACAGCACTCAGGTTATCCTAGCACTCAGGAGACTGAAGAAGGAGGATTGCCAAGAGTTCTATGCCAGGCTGGGTTCCACAGCAAGATCAGGACCAGCCTGGACTACAGAGCAAAACTTTGTCTGAAAACAAACAAATATAAATCAATAAATACATAAAACTGATTAATTAAAATAGAATTTATCTGGAGGAAGTACTTGATACTTAACTGAGGAGGTGGATGGCAAGAGGAAGCTTTCATGGGTATACAAATGATATACATTATTCATAGGTAGTGGCTTATACATAAAAATTTACCTAACTGGACAGTCAAGATCTTTGCAATTTACAGTAGAGAAGTTATACCTCCAAGCGAAGAAGTAATCTTAGATTATTAACACTGTGTAAATTAGATATCTAAAATATACTGGATTTTTTTATTTCAACATATTTTATGTACATTTACTATCATTTAAACATTATATATTTAAGTAGTAAATGGATAAGCACCATAAATTCAACTCTGGAAAGCTGACAGGCTATTTTCCCCCTAAATATTGTTTCATTTGAATCCCAGTTCTTACTTAGCTAATCCGTTAGGACTGGACATTTAGGGAGCTAGCCTCATGGTGTATTGCTAGCATCACTCCTCACACATCAATTTTTTGTGTGTATCTTTATTTAATAAAGATAGATTCGCAAGAAGCTGCCTTTCAGTCAGTGATCAGAAGAAAAGAGTTGACATAAAAACTCTGTGCCAAAATTTATCTTGGAGTAAATTGGAGTACAGCATCTCTTGATAGAATAATACTTTGATCAACCACTGTTTAGACCAGTTGCACCACCTCAGAATAAAAGGCCCAGCATGTAGCATTAGCTCATCTTTAAAAAATACTGGCATTTGGAGTAGCCTGAAAGAGAACAGTGAACACCTGGGTAGTCTGCTTTTCCTTAGCACACCCAAGGTCAAATTTCCTCTCTAGAAACTCAGTCTCGGTCTTTACATTATGAAGGATAAAACGGAGACTTAAGAACTTTTCCAAAACCTTAGAGACTTTAGAAAATGTTGGTCTAACTTCTGATAAAAACTCATCTCTTACTACCAGCTATGTTAGAACATCAATGGACAGCCAATCTTTTTTTAAATTGGATTATATTGTACAGGCAATATTTTTATGCTGCTGAAAAATTACTTGGATGCAGGTGTGTTTACTTTGACATTAGACAGACCTGGTTTCTTTCTGCCTTTCAAATACTTCTTTTTGTTTTCTAGAACATTGAGTTGGGTTGGCAGCAGCAAGCAAAACCTAACCCTCCATTTGCATTCCCTAACCTCTCGGTGCAATAGTGTAGACATTTGTTTGTGAACACAATATTGTAACATATCTGTAGTCTTGGTTGGAATCCAGTTCATCTGTTACCATTTAGTGATGTTCTGAGCTTTCCCTTCCATCTCTGAGACCCTAAAATGACTTCATGTCTTGGCGGGGCTTTACAGTTTCAACATTCACAGACACATCCAGACTCTCTTAGTCACCCTACCATGCTGGATTGTCACCAGAAGTTTCTGGGGCATGAAAAAACATCCAAACTGGCAAACTTCAGAAAAAGCTGGCATTTTCTTTGCAGACATACTCTGCTTCTCTGTGACAAAAGGCCAACCTGTTCCCCTGTTTAAAATATGCAGTGGAGAAATTTTAGCTTCTGAATTTTTCCATAATGAGCAAGAATTTGTGATGAGAAAAAAGAAAAGAAGAGGAATCAACTTAGCTTAGTATTTATAGGAGCTCCATTGCCTATGGCTTTGGTCTGGGCCTTTCCAACCCTCATCTAAATAAATGCTTAGATAACAGTGGTCAAGCTTACATCTTCTTTCCAGTCAACCTGGCAGGAGAGAGTTTGTCTCTGTAGAAACTAGACAGCCCCTGGGTAAGGGAGAAAACATCTACAGATACCAACACCCATAGGTACACCTATGGTACAGGTGTCTATAGGTACACCTAAAGACAGAGTTAACTTGAAGTCCCATCTCATTGTGGTGACACTGGTCTTCACTGGAACCTGGTATTTCCAATTAACATATTGTTGTCATATCCTTTAATATGAACAGGCAGCCTGACATTTGAGGGAAGCTTCAAACATGAAAGACAAACACCAGTGCAATCCGTGAGGGTGAGATACAGATACTGGAAATAGATTCAAAGGGTAGAATGAGAACTTAACAAGTATCAACAGCCTTAGAGAAAAGGACCAATGTGAGCCACGTATCAAACAAGAATGACATGCCTCACAAGTAGCATAATCAGAGAACAAGAAATAAACAGTTCTTTAACATTAAAAATTGGGACACAAGCCCTTGTGCATTGCTGGTGGGACTGTAAAATGGTACAGTCACTATGAAGAGTACCTTGAAGATTCCTTAAAAATGTTGATATATGATTACTCTGTAACTCAGCAATTCTGCTTCTAGATATATATCAGAAGAATTGAAAGCAAGCATTCAAACAGATATTTTCACACCAATGTTTGTAGCAGGATAATTGGTAGTAGCCAAAATGTGGTAGCAACCTAGGTGTCCATCAACAGATGAAGGGCAAAGACAAATGCAGTAATGTAGACATATAGTAGAATATTCATCAGCCATAAAAAGAAATTCTGATACATGCTCCAAGCTAGGTGAAACTTGAAAACACTGTGCTAAGTGGAAGAAAGCAGGCAAAAAAGGATAAACATTGTGTGAGTCTAGTTATATGAGATAACACAAATAGGTAAATTCAGGGGCTGAAAAGAATTCCGGAAGAGTTATTAAAAGCTACAGAATTTGTTTGGGATGATTAAAAAGTTTTGAAAATGACTAATGACGGCAGTCACACAACGTTGTCAATATTTTTAATGCCACTGAGTTGTACATTTAAAATCAGCTAATACAACAAATTCTGTGTGCATCTACCACAATAAAAATAAGCTTATAAAATGAAGACAGTGTGGTCATAGTCTTTTATGTAGTGTTGTCAGAATTCTAGGGTTTATAAGAGCAGCCAGAAATCAAGATTAGCATAGGGTGTCTCCTAGGTGTTAACTTGTAAAATGTAATAATAGTATATGAGTCAGACAAAATAATTGTGTAGGTGTATGGGCTGTCACTTGAGCTTTCTACAGAGGTGCAATAACAGGTTATTATGATGGGGGAAACACGTGGCTTGAAGAAATCCAGACTCCAATCACTTCTTTAAATCACTCTCAAACTCATTTCTAGCATTTTCTCAACCTGTAAAATGAGACACATAGCTGGTAGATCAATCTTTCCTAAGTCCTGAGGTAAAGACAATACTGCTCCACATACTACATCCAAGTTACTGAAATAGACTTTACATGATTCTCAGACCTGATATCATTGTGTTGGGTAACTTTCCAAATGTTTTGACACCTGTTTTCCTTAAAAACAGAAGTTTCAGCTGAGTGTGGTAGTACACAACTGTAATCTTAGTTACTTGACAGACTGAGGCAGAATTGCCTAGTTCCAGGCCAGTCTGGCAAATTAGGGAGACTCTACCAAAATCAAAAACTAAAAAGGGCTGGGTAAGGTTCAGTGGTAGAGTTTTGCCTAGAATGAGTTACGCCCTCGGTTCAATCCCCAGTCCAAACCAACTGCTATAGTTTGGATCTTGCATGTTCCCCAAAAGCCTCATGCATTTGAAACTGTTGCTGGGAGGTAGAGGCTTGGTTGGAAAGGGAAGATGCTTGGGGCTTGACCTAGAAAACACTGTCAATTTGTTGCAATTGGGCGCTCCAAGGCAGAGCTTTCGGGTGTGTGTTACTGACATGTGGACCAGGAAATAAGGGAGGGGGACCCAACCTGGGTGGGATGGGGCAACTGGCAACTTGAAGTAACTAAAGGAAGGAAGAGGAAAGCTTGTTGTAGTTTCTTCTGCAGGAAAGTGGGAAAGCGCTAGCCTTGCCTGTCTCCAGACGTTGACCTGGCTCCTACTTTACTTGGTTTCTGTCTGCAATGGCGTGAGCAGCTCTACCGTCTCAGCCACGTCCTTCCGCTTCTGCTGGCTGCTTATGAACAGACCGTGTGAGACGTTCTGAAATAAATCTTTCTTCCCTTAAATTGTGGATGCCAGGTCTTTTGTCACAGCAACGAATAAGTAACTAAGACACCAACCAAAACAAAAACTCCACAAAACCAGCCACGTAAATAAAACCTCAGCCTCCTCAGTGTTGGGTTTACAAGTGTGCCCCACCAGGTCTGGTAGAGGGAAATCCGATAGCTCTAGGCCTTGCACTTGCTAGGGAAGTGCTTAACCACTGTGCCATTCTTCTAGCCCTTAAAAGTGTTTTTCATTAGTCAGAAAGATCTTACTTTACCACTGTTATTTGGAAAGATGTTTGGATAGCCAGAGAAACTTTCTTCAAGGTTCTAATGAGATGACACCCTTAAACTTGGAAAGCTTCATCTATAACATGAGGACACAATCTATAACATGAGGACACAATCTTTGTCTATATGATATTGTTTTGAGGATTCAAGAGATCTGTTCACCTATCTAGTAAATCTGTGTACATCTGTGTACCTACCAATTATGAGATTGTGTTCTCAGGAAAAAAAAAAGTCATGATCCATGCCTTCCTGTAGTTTGCAGTTGCATGAGACCAATAATGCATATAAAAGCACATAGAACAGTGCCTCAAACCTGAGTAACTGCCCATAAATACTTGTTTGTGATAGTTAATGTTATACACCAACTTTACTGGGCCTTAGAGTACCTAGATGTTTGGCTAAACATTATTTCTGGGTATGTATGCAAGGATGCTTTAGAATGAGATTAGCATTTGAATTAGTGGGTGTAATGGACCAAATTGTCCTCCATGTGAGTGGGTGCCATTTAGTCCATGGATGACCTGAGTAGAAGAACAGAAAGAAGGAATTGTCATTCTCAGTCTGACTGCTTGAGCTGGAACACTGCCGTCTAAGACCTACATCATTGATGTTTCTGGACAAGAGCTACACCACCAGTGTTCCTAGGTCTGAAGTTTACCCTCAGCTTCATAGTCAACTGAGACAATATATATATATATATATATATATATATATATATATATATATATATATATATATATATATATATGGATGTGCGTGTATTTGTGTGTGTGTGCTGTTGGGAGGTGAGGCCTGCCTGGAAGGGATTGTTAGGGGCTTGATCTGGAGGGATTGTGTCAATTTGTTGAGACTGGGGGGCAGTGTCCAGGGAAGAACTTTCAGGTGTGTGTTGTTGATTTGTGGACCAGGATATGAGTTAGTAGCACCCGCCCTGAATGTGGAGGGCCCAACTGGCAAATTGAACTAATGAAAGAAGGAAGAAGAAACATTGCTTCAGCTTCTTGCTGGGAAAACTCTAGCCTTGCCTGAGTCTGCGGACCTCCACTGGCTCCTGCTTCACTTGGCTTCTGCTTCCAATGGGTGAGCAGCTTGTGAGCAGCTTTCCAGCCTCTGCCTTGTGCCTTCACCATTACCAGCCACTCCATGAACAGACTTCTGAAACTGTAAGCTAAATAAATCTTTCCTCCTTAAAATTGTGGATGTCAAGTGTTCTGTCCTAGCAATGAGTAAGTAACCAAGAGACATATCTAAATCGGTGTCCTGGAATTTAGAAGCTGGACCTCAGTTACGAACTGATTCTTACTGAGTAAGATCATGTTACTTGTAGTCATAATCCTAAGCCACATATACTCATATTGTAAACATAGAAATTATTCTTCTTCCCTGTAATATAAAATTCAGGTAAGACCTGGGCAATACAATTTTATGTCCATAACAGAGAGGATTCAAAAGTTTACCCAAGTCCTAGGAACTTAAGTTGTAGCCAGGAATAATACTGCTGTTCATCACTGTCTACTTATTTTCTATTTAAAGAGTTTTATCTTCTAGCAGAGGGGGTTGGTTTAATAAAGTGTCAGGGGAAATGCCTAGTGAATGTATTGATTGAACATATGATGATAAATGTGAGCAACTTATCTGCCGATCTTCCTCTAGGTTTGCGTAGCTAGGGTGAATGAAATTATATTTAATATAGCCATGCATGTCTTTTTTTCTTTGCCTTGGAATTCTGATACTATACATGTGTCTGAATGACTCCATTTCCCTCAACAAAGACTATGGATTTGTAGATTGGCACCAGGTGGAAGGTATTTCCATGTATGGGACTTCATATCTAACTGCAAAATGTTGTCATTTCAGCAAGGAACAATTATGCCAGAATGACATACAAAAGTGGAAACAAAGAAACATATGCACTATTCTTATGTCAAGTATGTTTAGCTGGGTCTGGTGGCACAGACCTGGAATCCCAGCACTCTGGGAGACTCAGGCAGGGGGATCACAAGTTTGAGCCCATCTTAGGCAATTTATCAATAGTAACTTCATGAGACCTTCTCTCAAAAATCAAAAAGAAAAACTGGACTGGGGATAGAGCTCCAGTGTGAAGGCCCTGGGCTCAGTTCCCAGTAACACCAAACAAACAAACAAACCAAACAACAACAACAACAACAAAATATGTGTACATTTTACCAGAGAAGATGGCCACTGCAAAAGATTTCTAGGGCATTCTATGTATTGTATGTGAAACAGAAGCAATCTGGATGGGTAACAGGAGGGAAGATGCCAAACAAAGCAAATTAATTTCATTTTCATATCTCATTCTTGAACATAAAATATTTCTGAAAAAGTTGTATAAAATGTAGCATTCTTATTATTGTGCATCCCCTCTTTTTTGCTTGTTCAAGATAAATGAAGTGCTGAAAAAATTTTTCCTCTGATGATCTAACAAGAAGTGTACTTCTGTCACATCCAGAGTGACTGATCATGGCCAGGCCTATCCATTACTGCTTCCAAATAATAGGGTTTGCTTGCTTTTAAGGTGACTTGGACTATAATGTTGTTATTGTCTTTCCTGCTTTACTGCAGTCTGATTTTTTCACAGAATTTTGGTAGAAAGATGTATTGGGCAACACTTATTCATCAGCATAGTGCCATCATCACCCCTTTGCCTGTGGTCCTGAATCTCTTTGCCTATGACAAAAGTGCCCGTGACAAGGATTTTAGAAGAGTGAAAACTTGGATTTCAACCGTGACAGAAATCTACTGGGTATTGTGTTTCTTCAAGTTAGAAAGTAGTGCAAAAATACTTAAAGAACATTTGTATCTGAAGAACGTTAGTGGTGTTCAAAATAAATAAATCATATATCTGGGACTGGGAATATAGTTCAGTGGTGGGGTGCTTGCCTAGTGTTTTCCAGGCCTCGGTTCAATTCCCAGCACTGCAAAAATGAGAAAAAGAAAAATGCAAAAAATCATTTGTTATATTAAGTGGAGTGGTAGAAAAAGGCTTTTAAACCAGAATTCAACAAATTTTCTGATAATTTGAAATTCCTTTATGTAGTAAACCCCATCTTGTAGACTGTAATAACAACAGCCATTCATTCAAATTGGAAATGGAAACTCATTTCTTTGTCACCGATACAGGTTAATCTATAGTTCCACTCTCATTTTTATAAAAGAATAAACTTGGCCTCATACTTCTCTTTCTTTTTTGGCTAACTTCCTATTATAGGTATTGTCTTCCATTTCCAAAAGTCTTAATACGCGTCAAATTTTGCCCTATAGTTTTATTTTTACAGAGGATTGCTAGAAAATAAAAAAGAGAGAGACAAGTAGTGTGGCAACACTCATTCATTGAAAAAAAAACCATTTTTTATTATATTGAAATAGTTTAGGAAATTCTAGATTGTTGTTTTGTTAAATGTCATGAGGAAACCTAATAAAGTCAATATAACTCAGGACTCTGGTTTCTAAGTCCATCTCTATGACTATGCTATGTGACATTTGGCAAGACATCATATCTCTCTGGACCTCTGTTTATTTATTTGTACTACAGCATCTCTACTGTCATATTCAGTTAAGTAAATATATACAGTTATCCATTGATATCTGCAGGAGATTTGTTCCAGGACACTCTGGATACCAAAATCAGAGGATGCTCAAGTGTTTTTCATCAAAGTGCCAACATATTTTCACAGACTCTTCATGCATTCCCCTTCACACCTACTTTTAAGTCATGTCTAGTCTACTTATATCTAATAAAAATGTAAATTATATGATTATATAATAAAATATATAATTATTATACAGAAATTTTTAGAGAAAATGACAAGAATTTTGTACAGATTCTGTACGGATGGACTGTTTTTTTTTTTTTTTTTTTTTTTTGAGACAGGGTCTCACCTTGAAGTCCAGGCTGATACTGGCCCAGGCTGACCTTGAACTCATGGTAATCCTCCTGCTCAACCTTCTAAGTACTGGGTTTACAGGTGTGCACCACCATGCTCAGCTTACTGAACTCAAGGTCTTGTGCTTACTAGGCACTCTCTCTAATTTCTGTGCTATTCCCCCTGCCCAGAGTAATTTTTAAAATATTTTTATCCTAAGTCTGGTTGACTCTGGAGGTGAGGAACCCTGGATATGAAGGATCAACTTTAATTCGAAAGAAGTGTATATAGCACTTTTCTGATTATTGCTCATCCTAAATCTTGACTCCCTTTCTCCACTCACTTAAAAAGCCTTTGCATTTTCTTGTAGGCTTGGAGCAAAGTATGTTGGTTTAGTATGTGCAATTAAATCCAGGACTTCCCTTCCTAAGAAATGCAAGGCTTTGGCTTAATAGGTTTTCCCAAGCTGTTAAAAATGTTTTGTAAATTTCAAACTTTCAGGAAAAATTCAAGGCATAATACAATGAAGAGTGTCATAGCCCTCCCTTGGATTTGGCAACTGCCAACGTTTCGCCATGTTTGCTTTCCACTATTTCTCTTTCTGTTCCTTCCCTTGATATATGGGCATTACTGAAGCATTTGAGAATTTATTGCAGGCATCCTGACACTTCATCCTTAAACACTGTGTGTTATATATCTCTGAAGAAAAAGGACACTCTTCTACATAACAACAATACAGCTCCTTGAAAAATTTAACATTGGCTTTATGCTGTTAGCTAAAAAAAATACACTTTCTAGTCAATTTTCTCTCACTGTCTCAGTGAAGATCTATGTACCTTTATTTATTTGTAATCCAAGATCTAGTCAAAGGTTATTTGCTATATTTAATTTTTTTCTGTATTTTTAGCCTCACTCAAGCTACAACTTCCTGGTCTTCTTTATTTATTTACTTCTTTATAGTATTGACTTTTTTTTTTTTTGGAAGAATTTAGATCAGTTTTACAGAATGTCCCTGAAGTTGAATTTGTCTGTCCATATACTTGGATTAGATTCAGGTTAAGTATTTTTGGAAGGAAGGTCTAGGGGTGTAGCTCAGTACTGGAGCACAAGCTTAGCACTGGAGAAGCTCTGGATTTAATGCCCATGATCATAAGCATTTTTGGAAGGAATATTATATAGATATTATAGTGTGCTCAGTGTCCCACACTCAAAAGGTATGTTATATAAATGATAGTAAATTTAACCTTTTTTGTCATTGTTGTTGTTAGGGCAAGATCAGTCAAATGTCAGCAGTGCTTCTTATGAATAGGAAATGATCTTCATAATCACACTTTGAGATTCTGTTAATATCCTGTTTCCTAAAGACTTTGGTATTCATTATCTGTGAATTCACACAGGTGAATTGCAACAATCAATAGCTCTCTCATAGAGTGGAGAAAAAAATTACTTACTGTGGACTTGGCCACAGATAAACCCTAAAGAGAGAGGGAAGGATAGAAAGAGAAAGAGATATAGACAGACAGAGAATAAGAAGGTAAAGTGACATTGTTTGCATAGAACTGTAAAGTACACAGTTTTGAGCTGCTTAACGAGAACACTAAACTTCCGTTAGGCATTGAACAGGGCAAACATTACACTGTTCCTATCTTTGCGATTTCTCAAATGAGATAAAACCTAGAACTTGAAAATAATGAGTATGGCTGGAGGAATAGGACAGTGGTTAGAGCACATGCCAAGCAAGCAAAAGGCCCTGAGTTCAATTCCCCAGTGCCACATAAGCTGAGCATGGTGGTTCATGCTTGTAATCCCAGCACTTGGGAGACTGAGGTAGGAGGACTGCTGTGAGTTTAAAGCCACTCTGGGCTACATAGTAGCTCAGGACTAGCCTGGAATTCAGAGTGAGAGCCTGTCTCAAAAAAAAAGAGAAAAAACATTAGGCATTACTGATAGGAAACACAGAGTAATCAATAATGTAAGAAAAATAAAAGTTTCCAATAGTCTTTACAGATAGTGAATATTCCATGTGATAGGAGAGTAAAAATAGCATATGCCTCTGTCTCGAATAATTGCACAATATGTCTGTTTGTTTTCTTCATGTTTCTCTGATTTATCAGAGTTAATCTGCAGTAAGAGAATTTTTTACCAATGGGTGGGGCTAGTTATTAAATAATAGGGAGAACAAAGCAAATGTTGCTGTGAAAACAGTCTGCACTGAAAGAACAAAAATAAATAATAAAAGCATTAACAACGATGACAAAGAATGCTAACAAGCTCTGATAAAAGATCTTGAAAAACAAAAGTATTTCAATAATAGTTCAATAACTGCAGTACAGAGCAGGATGGAGGGTGAATTGGACAAGAGGTTTTAAGTGGTAAGAATAATCTATCATTTTATAGGAAATGAGGAAGAGAGTATGAAACAGTAACTTGCATGTGTAAGCAACGGAAATAAAGGAGTCTTAGCAAACTATTTTACCTTGCAGACTGGTACACATATCTGTCTTCTTTTGCTACCTTCATATTTTTTGATTTGTCAAATGATTCGAACCCAACACAGGGAAAACATTGTTTCCTATGATGTCATCATTTTAGAAAAAGTCAGGAACTTGAAAAGTAAGCTTTTTTTTTGCAGATACAACAGTGTCCTTGCTGCTGCTATTGTGATTTCCAGATAACTGAAAGATTGTTAATCATGAAAAAAGAAATAGTTACAGACATCATTTTTCTTAGAGTAGCAGAGCTGTGCCACTAAACCACATATAATGGAGGTTATAAGACCCATCAACAAAGTACAGTATATTTTAAAGATTCAATGTTAAGCTACAGCATAGCCAAAATACACCGTTAAGAACTCAGAATAACTAATGAATGAATTATAAATTAACTATGCTTTATTAGCTTTATTTAAAACTGTAGAGTTGAACCACCTCTGGAGTCTCTCCCCTCTCCCTGGACACTTTTGCAATTTGCTGGAGCAATTGTTTCTTTTTCTGTTTTTCTCTGAGCTACAGTGGTTAATCTGATTTTGGTGTTTCAGTCATTATGTCAATTAATATGTGCTGAGAGTAATTTCATTTGTTGAAATGGATACCAGGTGAATATGTAATTAAAAGAGGGATGTCTCCTCTCTTTAAGAATTTGCGAGCAGCATTTTCTAAGAATAGGTACAACGTGCAAGAGTTTTAAATAATGCCTGTCTAGTGACCAAATTGGTATCTAGTTTATTTCTTGACAATAAAATTAAATTGTACTTTCTGCTAAAGAATTCTAAAGATTAAATTATCACTTTCTTTTACCAATCGAAGATAAATTAAAGGTGAGCAGTGTCCTATTTTGCTGAGGATTATGGGGGAAGCTGGGAGTGTCCATCAGTTACATGCAAATGGGGACACTTGGATTATTAATACACAAACCTCATTCTTCAAAAGAAAATGTTATACTGGTTGAGGGCATAGCTCAGTGGGTAAAGAGCCTTGCCTAGCAAGCTCAAGGCCTTGAGTTCAGTTCCCCAGTCTACATAGTGAGCTTAAAATCAGCTTGGACTACAGATCCAACCCTGTCTCAAAAAAAAGAAAGAAAAAGAAAAAAAAAAGAAGAAATAAAAGAAATGTTATATTTGACAAGGTCTGGTGGCACACATCTGCAAACTTAGCACTCTGAGAGACTGATGTAGGAACCCAAAGTGGGCAATTTAATGACTTAGTGAAGCCCAATTCAAAATTAAAAATAAATATGAAAAAGGCTAGCAAATGTGTAGTTCATTGCAAAGGCATTGGGCTCAATTCTTATGACAAGGAAAAGTGCTATATTTAAAAAGCTTTGTCTGTTACTGCAATAATTTAACATAAGAAAAATCAATTCAAAATAAATTTCCACCTACAGTACTACTAAAATAAGGCAAACATAATGTACACTTGTTTCTTAGAAATTTTATGAATATAGTTTAACAACTGTAAATAAAAATAGTTGTCATGACAAGTGTGTGAATTATTTAATAAATTCATATTATCACAAAATCAAGTATAATTTTAATGGGATCATTAAATTCTAACGTATCTTCATATTAGAAGTTACTTAATCATTCTTCATTTTGAAATATTTATGTTATTTTCCAGGTTTCCCCATTAATAATGCTACAAATATCTTTGTATGCAGTTCAGCATCAAATTTAAGAAATTAAACTTCCTGGGAAAACTTTACATATGTAGAGTACAACTGTACTGTAAACATGTAAATAGTTACATTTACCAGTAAGTTCTTTCGGTAGCTAGTTTCTAACCAATTACCCTTCTACTTAACTATTTTGTGAAATTTCCTGGTATGTAAGAGTATTCAAGAACCTGGGAAATGTTTTTATATAGATAGTTCAAGCAAAAAATATTTGCTTTTCCTGAAAATTATAGACTACACTATTTCTTTTCTTGCATCTTCTAAAAGGAAAATGGCACTTGGAGAGAAAAGTGAACACTGATCATAAAAATTCCATAGAGAAACATCCATTTTGTTTCTACATTGACAGAGGAACTCAGGATTTCACAAATAATAGCAATTCATTACCACAGGAGACTGATAGGGGCACATTTTAACACTAAGTTTTGAATTCCTTCAGGGTGCTTTACAGCATTTCTGAAGCAGAAGTATGAAAATCCAACGATTCAAGTCTTCACCTGTACTAAAACACACAACACTTTGCATCTGTAAAATCTATCTCAAGTACAGAAAGGAAAAATCTTTCAGTCAGGCATTTATGGAGAATCTGCCACTGCCTACTCAGTCTCAGTCCTCTGCAATTTATCAAGTAACACAAAGTTGTAGGAAGTGTGGTAACTTGGAGGACGATGGGGGAAACAGGAACATTATCCCTCTGTGGATGTGTTTTATGTGTAACAAAAATGTAAACAACCTAAATACTTATCAATAGATATAAACAAACATGGTGTGAAATAGTCACATGACAGCAGACTAAGCAACAGTGAAAAGAAACATGCACAGTAACTGTAAGTATCGATGTTGAAGCTCTCATGTAACACTAAATATAAAACCCTTTTTACTTTTTTTCTTTTTGAGACAAGGTCTCGCTCTGTAGTCCAAAATTCACTATGTAGATCAGGCTGGGAACAAACTCACCGCAATCCTCCCGCCTGAGGCTTCCCACTCTTGGGATTATAGGCATATGTCACCATGCCTGGTTAAAAACTAGTGATAGGTTAGATAGACCTGAAACTATTAAAAAACACTACATATTGTTTAGCTAAACTTAAGTATGTGGTAAAATTTAGAGAAATGTTTGGAATAATCTATGTGGAATTCAGGATAATAATCCCCTTGAGGGAGGAGAAAAGAGGGGTGCTGGGAGTGCAGAGAGAGAAACAGGATCCCAGAGGACGTACAGAGAAGGGGTTCAAGTAGGTTAGAAACTGTGTACTTCTTAAACAACCAAGAGAGTACATGATTTGTCAATGTTTTTTTTTTTTTGGAATATTTCATACACTGAAATTTACACAAATAAACTGCCATGTAGCAGAGAGGAGGCTGTTAATTCTGAATGGAATGACTGTGAACTAGTGAGCTTTCTGGAGGAATTGGCATTCATAGTTAAATTAGTCTTGACTGATTAAATAGCATTTATTAAGTCCGGGTGTCAGGAAAGGAGATTTTGTGATGAAGTACCAGGATGGGCAAAGGCATGGAGGTGATCTGAAAAGAGTTACGAAGGTGCTGAAGTGTAAGCACAGGGGTCTGGGGGCATAATGCAGCAGTTAAAGCACTTACCTGGCAAGAACAAGGCCCTGGGTTTGATTCCCTAGCACCACATTAACTGGGTGCCTTTTATCCAGTACTGAGGCTGAAGCAGGAGGACTGCCAAGAGTTAGAGGCCAAACTGGGCTACACAGTGAGTTCAAGATTATCCTGGACTACAGAGTAAGACTGTTAAAAAAAAAAAAAAAAGTATGTGCAGGGCTGGAGGAATGGCCTAACAAGCCCTAAATCAAGTGCTGGATGTGGTGGCCCGCCCACGCCCGTAACCTCAGCACTCAGAAGGCTGAGACTGGAGCTTGCCCTGAGTCCAAGGCCAGCCTGCGCTCCACAGTGAGTTCAGGACCAGCCTGGGCTACAGAGCGAGACCCTGTCTCAAAAAAAAAAAAAAAAATGGTATGTGCTAGAATAAGGGAGTCTAATAAGGCAATTGGGACCAAATCATGAAAGGCACTGAACATGGCAGAAATATAATTACTAGGTTTTATAAATAAGAATTTGCAACTAGGTCAGGACTGTAATTATTACTTATGTGTGTGTGCATTTATCTTTGTGTGTGTGGTATGGACTCCACCACTAAGCTACGTTTCCCAGCCCCTACTGTACTTTTAAATGTAATTCCTAGGTCTATTTTATATCTGTGCCACTAAGTAAAAACAAACATAAAAATCACAATTCATTATGACTCATCTATCAAATTCATTACAAAGAAACCTGATCCTTACTGAGGCTTGTGATCAGTAATAATTACTAAGATCTCTCACTGGTCACTTTAAAGGGCCATCTCAAGCTTTTTCTTATGACCATCCATTAATTTTTCCAGGTGATCCCAACAAATGAAACTTCAAATACAAAACATTGCTGAGGATAAAAATTCTGGTGTTGCTTTTAATCTAAAGCTCATTAAACTTGCCAGAACCTTCTTTCTGCATGAGCGTCATTTGGTCACTGGCAGGTATCTTTCATGGGCTCCATACGGCAAAAACTAGAAAATACGGATTGATCAATGTGTCATTCATCAGAGTAACACCTACAGAGATGATGAAAGTTTATCATACAGTCTTACAGAGACACAACACTTAGCAAATTGAACCACACATTACCTCCTTTTTTTGGTTCCAACATTAAAAGTGCAATTTCAAAAACAATTTCCAATGTGGAAAAAAATTAAAGCAGCAGGTGATAATTATGGCAAAGTTACAACAATGTTATCACTGATGGTTTACCTGTCAGCTAATGAAAGTTATCACTTCTCCCCAGGTACAGCTATTATTAAAAACAATTTAGGAGGGTTAAAAAGGAACGGTAAATGCACGAGTCTCCTTATTTGTTCATTTGGAACTGGAAGAGAGGTGGCTTTATCACCTTAGTTATGTGTCTGGCCTCAGCACATACACACACAAGGCACACACCTTAAAGTTTATAAATGATCGAAACATAAACCTTAGCTGCCTTAAGAGTTAAAAATCAGTTTTCCTACTTTTTAAAAAAAATTAATGTTATATACCAGTATGTAATACCAAGAATGATGTGGTTAATAATTAACATTTGGCAGAGAACAAGACAAAGGGATATAACAATTTAAAAATTTAGAAAACTTGGTATCAAAAGTAGCTTTCACTAGTGAAAGGCTCCGATTTCAGTCACTGAACTCTTCATAGTATTTTCTCAACAGTCAGGGTTGAAGGTTGAGTATTGGTCATTGATTTAAAAAAAAAGATGGCACAACTGTAGAGACTCTTACAGGTTAGGCAATTTATTCACGAACACAGATATTTTCCCCTTCCTTTTCTTTTTAAAATTCGTCCACATTTGGGATACGTAATAACTGCATTCACCAAGAGGAACTGGTACATATTCATCCTGGTCATTTTTGTTTTCCCACTGCATCTTCTCCCATTCTCAGATTCCCTTCCCATCTCCACATTAGGATTTTCCCTTTGTGTTTTCTAGAACCATTATGTGTTTTCCTTACTAAACAACAACTTCTTTTGGAGTCACTTCTTTAGATTTACTTATCAAGTGTAATCTTCTAGATAAATCATTCACCTAAAGTTTTGCTCATATGAAGTGAGTTCATACCTAAATCAAGTTTAGGTTTTCATTTTATCTGGTAAGTAATCTAGATCTCTGATGCTTCACTTTAGTTTCCTATGTAGCGCTCCGCTGTACTCATATTGTATAGTTCTGTGTGAATCAACTCCACCTTTTTCCCCCATTTTTTGATGAGTGCTTGGGGAGTATCAATATACAAAAATTATATAGGTATTTATTCATACAAAATAACACACATATTTACACATACACAGCATATTAAAGATTTTTACTGAAGTATAATATGCACAGAAATGCATATAAAATAAAAGTATAGCATGGTGACTTTTCACCTGAGCACACCAGAGCCCATCTCGGAAGGCATATAACCAGCAGCCCCACATTGGTCCCATCTCAGTCACCACCCCATCAGGTGTAACCATTAATCTCACTTTAAGTAGCATTAGAAAATCTTGTCTGTTTTAGAACTTCATATAAGTGGAGTCCTGCAACACACTCTAGTCTCACTTCTTTTACTTATGAGATCCACGTACGTTACTGTACTTGGAAGGAGACTGCTCATTCTTAGTGCTGTAGAATGTGTCCTGTGGTGTGCATATACCATCAGTTATCCATTTTACTGCTGAATATTTGGTTCATTTACAGTTTGAGAGTAATTATGAATAGAGTTCCTCTGAATTGCACTTTTGGTACACAGTTGACACTGGTACATCCCTAAGAGTGGAACTGCTGGGCCACAAGAATGTCCTATGTTTCACTGTAGTAGATAGTGCCAAAGTGATTGTACAATTTACACAGCACTTGATTATTTGAGGAATCATTCTAAGGAAAGCATTTCAGCATAATGACTAAGAACTACAGCATTTCTTTTTAGGTCGCTTGGGCACTTGAACAAGAGGTTTAACGTAAGTCCTTAGTTTACTCAACTGTACAATAAGTACAGTATAAAAATTCTCAAACATTCAAGAGAGGTAATAGAGATTATTATTTTAAGGTACTCTAGGGCAGTGCCTACCACGTAGTAAATGCTTATCATATTAGTAGCTTAGTGATTAAAACAGACAAAATGAGAGTTAGGAACAATGTCACCAATAAAATCCACAATTTTAATTCTCTAGTGTAAGAAAAATATGAAACTCTGACCCAACACGTATTTTCTATTCCAGTGAGTACTATACTTGGACTCTGAAAAAAATAATTTAAACATTATCCCAAAATATGTTTCCAAATTACTCTTGCCAGAGGCAAGGTTCGTGGATGCAGAATATTACCATCCTTTTTTTTTTTTTTTTTTTTTTTCCCCTACCAGACATTACTCCTTAAAGACAGGACTGCCAAGGGCTGCTCTGGAAAGTCACTAATGTAACACCGCTTTTATATTCGCCAATTTCACACCTTCCTCAACCCAATTCCCAAACTTGTTGAATAGTGACTGCAATTGCACTGTTAGTTCCTAGTTTTCCTGGATTCTTGGCAATAACTGCGACATCTTTCATATTCCTAAAAAATCCTAAAGACAAACCTAGATCCTTGCTTCAAATGACAGGCAGCTGTGCTTACCTTATAGGATGAGTGATGGCCTCACCGAGGATTTCAGTGGCTGCTCACCTGCACCCCGGAACTTAGCACAGGGACACTGTACAGAGATATTGTTTTGGCTAACTGTTCCAGGGAAGTAAGGCAATTTTGTAAAGTGTCACTGTGTTCCTAACGAATTAAATCAGATCCCATATACCAATACTAGTCTCATGAAATAAAGCATACCATCTACTTGAAAAGATGTCATCTTTTGATACGACAGAATTCAAAGAGAACTTTTTGAACATTTAATTGAACTTCTTTGATTCAGAGGATGAGAAAACCAGTCATTTAAAAGTCTTACCTAAGGTCAAAAGATTTGTTCCTCAGACAGGTATAAACTTGGCTTCTCATTCATGGTCCACTGGATCTGGGTTTCTGACGCTCTGCCTCACACTTGGGGTCCCGAAATGGGAAAGGTGGGACTTACAACAGGGGAACATCTTTAACTGGTAAGCAGCGTTGTCTGGTGGTATGTACGTGTAGGCTACATGGGATGTGAGGGGGTGACCGCAGGTGTTTATATGCCTGCACAGAAAGCCAAGCGAGCTCCTAAAGCGGCTGAGAGGAGCGTCCGAGTCCTGATCCAAATGGATCAATTCGTACCACCCCCCCAAAAAAAAAAAAAAAAAAAAAAAAAACAACCGCACAGCTATGTTACTTAGAGAAGCCGGTCGCTTTTGGCGATCGATTCTGGGCTGCAGTCAGCTTTTTAATACAACTTTTTGTGAGTATCAGCCACAATGCGGCGGGAGTGGGGGCAGAGGTAGGAAAAATAGGAAAGCAACCCCGCCGCCTCCGAAGAAAGTATCGGAACCCCGAGGCTCGCAGGTCTAACGGGGGGTTCCGGGCCGGGGCCGTGCCGGCCGCTCCCCGCCGCCCGCGGTGGGAGCCCAGGTTCAAGTTCGCCCCGCTGGACTCCGAAGTCGCTCCCACGTCCCGAGTGTCCCGCCGGAAGACAAGGGAGACCCGGGGGTCAGCAGGGAGCGGGGTTACTCCGCCCCGCGCGGGAGCACCACGTGGAGAAAAAGTTTTCCACTCAGCCCGCTGTGCCGCCCACGGCGCCCGGGCGGAACAGAGGCCCGCGCTCGGCACCCGCTCCCCACGCTGCGCCTGCAGTCGCAGCCCGCTCCCCGAGCAGCTCTGGGGCCTGCCCCGAGTTCCCCGCTTCCCGGCCGCTCGGGTCTCGTGGGGAACGTACCCCGAGGGCCTCCAGAGCGGGCGGCTAGGGCGCGCCAGGGCGGCCCGGGACCGCAGGTCCAGGAACAAGTGTCCCGAGAAAGGTGCGGGGAACGCCTGCGGCGCAGCGGGGCGCAGCGGCCCGCACGCGCCCCCGTCGCGACAGCCGGGACCCCGGGGCGCCCTCCGCACCCTCGGGCGTCAACTCCGCCCGGACCAGCCCGCCCCCTCGCGGGCGCCCCCCGCCCCCCCGCGCGGCGCCCCACCGCCCCCAGTGCGCAGGCCCGGCCGCCCCAGCGCGCATGCCCTGGGCCCGCCAGCGCGGCCGGCCCCCAGCCTTTTGCTTTCTACACACTCTACAACTGGGGAGGGGGCGGGGGCGGAGGGAGCCCGGCCGCCCACGTGATCCGGCCGGCCGGGCCCGCGGGGGCGGGCGCGCGCGCCGAGCGGGGCGCGGGGAGGGCGGCCGCCGGAGCGCGTGCGCGCGGGCGCGGGCGCGGGCGCGAGCGAGCGAGCGAGCGGGCGAACGAGCGGGCGGGCGCGGTGCGGGGCTGAGGCGGCGGCGGCGCGGTGGGCCGGCCGCGAGGGGGAGGAGCAGGAGCTGAGCGAGGCGGCGGAGGATGGGGCCGTGCCCGGGCTCCCGCCGCAGCTGCCCGGGGACACGCCGCGCGCCCTCCGGCGCGGGGCTCTCGCGGCGGCGGCGGCAGCGGCGTTAGCGGCGGCCGTGCGCGTGGCGTTCCCGTGGGCGCTCCTGCCTCGGGCCGGGCTGGGCGGCGCGGCGGCGGCACCCCGGTCTCTGCGGCTGGGGATTTCTTTCCGCTTTCCTCATCGAGTGACTGACTCACCCCCTCCCTGTGTTTTTGAGGAAGGGCGACCTCTTCTCCGGGACTGGAGAAAAACATTTCCGCGAGCGGGCACGGTGGCCGCGCCAGCGGCCGCTGCCTCTTTCTTCTGCGCGTCCCCCACCGAAAGCCAGCCCCGCGACTGCCCGGCAGCCGCCTCGCTCCTCGCCTCGCCGCCCCGCCTCGCGCAGCTTTCGCCCCTGGGCTCGGCCGGGCTCGGGGCCGCGCTGTTATGCTTCCGTCTCTGGGGGGTCTCGCCCCTCGCCCGTCGCTGCCCCGGCCCGGTCTCCCCCGCAGGCATTTCTTGCACGTTTCGGAGCCCGGGAGTGAGTTTCCTCCGAGGCGTGCGTGAGAGGTGGCGGGGTGTTTTCCTGCGCCGGGGGCGGGTGAAGTTCCGTGCCCCCACTTGGGCGCGACCTTTTCGGACCCGCTTTCGGATCCCGGGGGTGCGTGTCTTGTGTGCAGGCGGTTTCGGGGGGCGGGGGGCGCGGCGGAGCATGGCTGCGGGGAGGGCTCCCCGGAGCCTCCCAGTCTCTTGATCAAAGCATTCCGCTATTCTGATTTATTGCCTGCTTGGTGAGTTATTTTTTTCCCCCTCTAAAGGAGACCTGTGTTCAGCTATTACTTTGCTGGGCGCTGCTCCCAGGCATCGCCGACCCTCGGTGCTGCGGGGAGCCCCTCGCTTGGGCTCCTCGCCTCCAGCCCTCGCTCCCCGTCCCTCCGCCCCTCTCTCCGCCCCTTCCCCCTTCTCTTTCTCTTCTCTTTCTTCCCCTCTCTCCCTTCTTTCGGCCGCCGTCTCCCCCGCGCCCTCCTTGGGGCGGAGGGAAGCCGTGAAGGGGGAGGGAGGGCTCCGTGTCAATTTTTTTTTGTGTGTGTGTGTGGCCGCGGCCGGAGCCCGTGGCGGGCGGCAGGCAGGCGGGGAGACCCCGGCGCGGCGGAGCCATGGATGGCCCGGCGCGGGGCCATGGACTCCGCAAAAAGCGGCGGTCGCGGTCGCAGCGAGACCGGGAGAGGCGCTCCCGGGGCGGACTGGGGGCCGGCGCGGCCGGCGGCGGCGGGGCCGGCCGGACCCGGGCGCCCTCGCTGGCTTCGTCGTCGGGCTCCGACAAGGAAGACAATGGGAAGCCCCCGTCCTCCGCCCCGTCCCGGCCCAGACCCCCGCGGAGGAAGCGGAGAGAGTCCACCTCGGCCGAAGAGGACATCATTGATGGATTTGCCATGACAAGCTTTGTCACTTTTGAAGCGCTGGAGGTAAGGGGGATCCCCCTCCCCCCGGTTTCCCTTTATGCGCGACCCCACTGGGCTGCGCCCCGGTCTCCTGCCTCGCCCGCCGGGCTCTGAGCTGTCTGTCTGTCTAGGCTGAGGTCTTATTGTTGGGGGGAGCTGGGGGGCGCAGGCAGACAGGCAACGGGAGGGAATCAATCGCAGAGCCGTGCTTGGTCTGGGGCTTTCCTGCCTCTCATTCGCCTTTACCCTGTGTCCCCCTCCCTGCACCTCCTGCACCCTCCGCAGCAGATGGGCAGGAAGAAAGGGGTTCAGGCATCACAACAATGCGCCCCCTCTCCACAGATAGCTCTGCCCCTACTCCTTCCTCCTCTCCCTCCCCAATCATGGCTTCTTGGCTAGTGGAAGTCTCTTTGCTGGGTTTTGGGCGCCTGTGGACGGTTCTCTCTGCTTTCTCCAGAGCCCTGTGTCTCTGTGTGTCTGTCTAGTATGTACCTCTCTTGGGTGTTCTCAGGACCGGAGACTGATGGGGCTTTATGGTTTCTTTGCTACACGCCCTCTACCCCCCCTACATCGCCTTTTTTTTTTTTTTTTTGACGAGCTGGGGAAGGGGGCGTTTTCTGGTTGGGAGAAAGGACGGAGGAGGGGAAAGGAGAGGAAAGGATGGCATATTTTACTGTATTCTGAATGGGGCTGTATTACAGAAAGGGTTAATCATTATCTATACATATAAGTGTGTGTGTGTACGTGTGTGTGTGTGTGTGTGTGTGTGTGTGTGTGTGTGTGTGTACATGAGCTATTTAGTTGAAGGACAGAAAAAGGTACCTCAGGGAGGACTGGTGGTGGAAGGAAAGAATAAAATCCTAGCTGGTTGCTGAAGGGCTTATCACCAATTGTCCCTCTCCTTTTAGTGTGTGTGTTTTCTTCCCAAGTGATTGGTGTGTGTGTGTGTGTGTGTGTGTGTGTGTGTGTGTATCTGTATCTTTATTCCTTAGGCACCTGCAGACAGCTTTCGTTTTCAAATGCACATTTTTTTTTCTGCTGGCTAAGAGGCTCCTGGGGAAGGGGTTGTTCTTAGAAGAGAGCTTCAGGGAGACTGTCCAGGGGTCACTGGAAAGTATCTTTGCCTGGACAGATCTGATTCGGTGCTAGGATTGGTCCTTGGCGCCTATAAATTTAATCACCTTTTTTTCCTTCCCTTTTCACCTCTCTGTCCTGACCCCAACCATGCATCACACTCTTACTGAAGACTTTGGATTCTGCAGATTTGGTCCAGCTTTCTTAGCACAAAACCAAGATATGAGTTGGGTTATAGTTTTTCCTGCTCTTGATGTTATGGTTTGAGGCGCCTGAAGAAAAACTTTCCCTTTTCCTTCTTGAACTGTTTTTGTGGTGGTGTTTCAGATGTGTACAAGTTTTATTAGTGAAAGCTTAAATCTCTTTTATAATAACTGTAGAGGTTTAGATTACTGGTTCTGTGTGTTTGGGTGTTAGGTTTAGGTATTTTCTAAAAGCCTTTTTCCTGTCAGTGTTCTTTCCTGTAACTGCTTTTGGTTGGAGTTATGCTAGTGGCTGCTGGTGGTTGTGGTGGTATTTTGATGCTAGCGACTGAATCAATGACTTTTTGGTTCTAGATCCGGTACTGTACTGGTTAAAATTTTTCAGTGTTACGGCTTACCACTTAGGATAATTCTAAGTGTAACTTTCACTTTGCCAAGGTGGGTGGGAACTGTAACTGTGACCTGATTTTCTCTGTCTCTAAAATAGGAATTGAAATGGCAGAATGTATACTAAGAAAAAATGCCACCTAAAATTGCTTATCGTTGCTATCTGTAGTTAGATTAGAAAAGTACTTGTAAAAAGCTGGTTACAAGTGGTTCTGCTTTCTGCATGGTTATCTTGCACTGTTATGTTGCCTTTCTGGATTCCCGTGATCATTTCCAAGGGCTGAGTAGAGATGGATATAACTCAAGCAATTGTCTTTGATTGTTTTATTTGTAATAAATAGTTGTTTGATAGGGTTTGTGATGTATCTGCTATCTGTTTATGTGTGTGTGTGTGTGTGTGTGTGTGTGTGTGTGTGTGTAGTTTTTGAGAGAAAGTGTTCTTTTTTGAGCCTAAAAAGCTTTTTAATTTTGAAAAAAGATCAAATTTAGAATGTACTACTACTACTACTCTTTTCCTTGATGGGATTATTTCTTATGCCACTTATCTGGATTTAAAGCCCAGGTTATATTGGTCAGTTTAATATTGTACCACCTTCATATTTAAAAATTATGTACATACCTGTGTTTGGGAAGAAGAGGCTTAATGTTTTTGAAAAACTTATATAAAATTTTATAGGAGAATGTGAACATACACAAAAGTAGACAGAACAAAAAAACCCCATATACCAACACCCAGATTCAACAATTACCATGTCATATCTCATCTTGTTTCTGTAATCCATCTACTTACCCCCTCATTGATGTGATCTCACTTGTAAATATTTCTGTGTAAACTTCTAAACAGTAATGTTTCAAAAAAAAAAAAACTCCACAATAACTTTAACAATTTTAGAATAAATTCAATTGTTTCCCAGTGTGATATATCCTTTCAGTGTTTACCTTTTCAGAGAGAGACACAAATTTATAGGAGAGCTGTTAATAAATAAACTTTTCAGATTAAAAGCACCCTCTGTGGAAAAAATAGCTGTTGTATTTGTCTAGTTCTTTGGCAAAAGGTAGATGTGTTGGCTGCTTGTTATCACATTGTGTCCCTGTTGGATGGTCAGAATATATATGTGTAGTGATTGCTCAAATAGAACCTTAAATGTTTCACTGTGCCCAGTTTGAGAAACTTACTAAACTGTCACCAAGAAGTGAGAGGGCTTATTAGGAAAACAACTATGAACTCGGACAGAAATGTGTGTTAAAAGCATGTTTGTAAATGCTAACAATTATTGTATATGTTAAGAGTTACCCTAAATACATACTATGTTTTTGTGCTATGAAAATAGTTGTCGTAAAGGTCACTGCTGGTATGATGTTGTGCTAAGAAACCACAGCTATTGCCTTAGCCCGGCTAGTCTTTAGCTTGTGCCAGTTTAGAGCAATAGCTGACAAGCTGGAGTAACATACTGTGGATGTTAATGGACACAGTGACTACCTGGTTTTGTTTTGAGTAGCTAATTTGGGGCTTCCTTTTTTAAAATAGAGGTGCCTAATCATAGTGAAATGTGTTGATATTAATAATGCCACCCCAACTGTGGTTTTACAGGTACTGGAGTAAAAGTAATAAACTTGTCTAATGAGATTCTGCATTTTTATGGTGATCATTCTTCACTATTGTTAGAATCTTATTTAAGATGATGAAATCTTTGAAGGTACTTTGGCAAGTCCCACACTTTATCAGCAGTGAAACTTGCTGAAGTAGTTTCCTATTCTGCAGGAACACTTGCCTTGAGTAATTGTGCCCTAAAGTTCAAGTGTTTGATTATGAAGAGTCTCATGAGAGAAGAGAAGAGAGTAGGTGAGAAGGCTAAAGTTGAATGTGGTGTTCTTTTCATTATGCAGTTGAGAAGCCGAATTACCATTTGGGTATGATGTTATTTATTTGGATATTCTTTGAATTACATGATGAGACAAGATATCCTCAAACATCATAGATAGTTTAAAAGTGTCTTCTAGTGATCAAATTACATAGGGAAATGTTGGGGTCCTAGTACAGTCATTGTATCCTGATGTGTTAGATAGTGGTATCTTTCTGCTCTTTTGATTATTCTCTATTCTCTATTAGGAAGCCACCATGTGAGCATCATGGCTAAAAATTGACTTAGCAAATCTATTGTTTTCCCATTTATTCCTCTTTTTTTCTGCCGGGCTCTTTGGGATTCTTCCTTTAATGCAACAAAGATGAAATTGGTGGAATCAGCAGACCAAAGGTCTGCTGGAGCCTTAAAACTTGTGCAAGTGAAGGAAGATTTATTTCTGATGAATAGAAGATCAAATCAGGACTTTCTTGTGGTCTTCAGTTTCTAATTCTGTTTCAGCGCTTACCCATGTCTCAGAACTTTTAAGGAGATTGCATAAAACTTGATGTATTAATAAGCCATGTATGAATAATATCATGTAAATAGAATCTAATTTTTATGATCAAATCTTGCTCTGTTTAAAAACATTACTCATGTTCCTTTTATCAGTCAGTAGATATGTGCAAGGAATTAAGAGTGTAGAGGAACCTGAACTGTCTGTATATAACACTGTGAAGAAATATACAGTTTAGTTGATACATTAAATGTAGCACCCGTAGAATGATTTTGAAACAGGCTTGTGAATAATATTATCTAAATACAACACACTTTTAGAGATACAATGAGTAGATAGGTAGACTTGTTTGAGAAATCCTTATGGAGAAGATGAATCCTAGAAGGATGAAGATTTAAATAGGGTAGGAGTAGAGGACAGAGAGCACTCTGTAGTGAGAAAGACATAAAAACAACACAGGAGAGAAGATGCTATGTAATTAGGATTTGGGGAAAGGAAGCCAAGTAAAAATGAACACAAAAGCAAGGAGAGTGCTTGTTGGGGGTCAGGAAATTTGTTGATCCACTGTGGAGGCATGACTTCTCACTAGTTGTGTGACCTTCCTTGGGAAATTACTCACTGAGAACATTTTTTTTTTTTTTTTCATTCATGGAGAAATTTAGCCTGGTTAGAGCAAAGATTCTAAAGCTGGAAGTGAGAATAGCTTTGCAGGATGTTTATAGATTGTATTCTAGACCAAACTATATTTTTGAATTTAATGGGCTAGACAGAATTAAATGAATGACTTGTTCTGCCAGAATGTAGGTCCTCTTTGTGTGATTATGAATTGAGTATTAGAGAAGGTAATGCCTTATTCCCTAAGTTTATTTGGCCATAGGGCCGTTTTATTCTCAGCATTGTAATCTACAAACCTGTTTGGGAAATACTAGACAATATTAAAAAATTCCTTCTGGATCTTGGAATTTGGTGATTTCTGAGTCAAGGGTGAGCAGGGTGATGATAGACAACTTGGAAAACTGGGCACAGAGGCTAGTAGTCCTGGGGGGGGGGTCGCTTCCCCAGGAATTATAAGGGGAATGTGATATGTAAATAGTGAGAAAGAAGAGTAAGCTTCTTTTCCTGCTCCCATTTTGCTTAGTGTCTGCCTTTTCACTTTTGCTGGTTGTTAGCAACCCCATCCTGAGGTGTTGGTGTGTGATTCTCAGTATTTCTTTTAAGTGTGGTAGCCAAATTTTCATGCCACCAAGCTGCTCTTGAGCCAATTATGTATTCTCTTGGTTTCTTGTAGTTCTATGTGTTGCTGCATTTAAGCAACCTAGAATAGAGAATTGGATTAGGAAGTAAGTTGACATTGATGTTTAAACAAAGGTTTGAGATTAGCTGCTTTTTGCTAGCTTTATATGAAGTGATATTCAAAAAGGGTCAGAGCAGCTCTCTTGCTGTTACAGAGCATGGGAAAGCTGTGGAGCTGTTTTCCTTACATGTGTCACTTTCTGTCTTGGCTATGGTACTATGGAGAAAATGGGTCAGTTCCAGCATTTCACTTCTGATAGTATGCACTGCTTTTGGATCTGATGAGTTCCTAAATGTTGAGAAGGTTTTGGAAAAGAAAAAAAAAAAAGAGTATGAATTAGTGTCTGGTTGTGAATTCAAGGATTTTAAGGTATGTTGAAATTCAGTATTTTATCCTCAAAGGCCCTGGAGGATGTTTATGTGAGTTAAGGTCAAAGTGTGATAGGTGGTTCCGGTTCCATTTGGCTCATATTAGCTGTGGAAAATAACTTTGTCAGCTAGTTTTGAGGAGTAGGTAGGATGCAAATTAATCAGTAGATTTAAAACAATCACAACACTAGTGATTCTTTGATCCACTTGGAGAGGTGTTCTGTAACTGTTGGAAAAGGGTTAAAAACTGGAGTAGTAAATATGATTTGGGGGTGTTGCAAGTGATGGGAAGATTCAAAAATCCTTCCATATAACAGTTGTATATACTGTCAAAAATAAATAGTAGTTATTTAGTTTGAGAGAATGTTAGGATTAGAAGTCAGTCCCTAAATGGGGAAAATAGTACTTGCACATAGCTGTTAAAGAATAATTTAGGTTACAAGGACACCAAGATTTGAAAGAATTTGGACAAGATTGATAGCACTTCTTGCAGGGGAGTGTATGTGTATATACATGCTTGTACATGCATGTTGAGGGTGAGATTTACCCACATCGTGAATAGGAGTCATAATATACTTAAATGTGGTCTGGGTAAATGTCTTATACTGTACTTTGTATTTTCCCCTCAAGAAGCTGCTTCTTCTCCCTCACCCCCAAGTTTAAGATTAAACCCACAGTACTGTGCAGTAGATTGATAAATAAGAATCTGGAAGTTGGATAGCAGGTAGTTATTTTGAGAAAGTTCTGCAAAGATTCTGTACAGGGTTGGGGGATGTGGTTTAGTGCTTGTCTGGCACGCACAAAGCTCTCATTAAAATCCCTCCTCTTAACCCCCCAAAAGATTTGGAAACTCAGGTAAAATTGAAGCTAGGGAGAGAACTTTGGTAATTAATTTGGTGAAACTCAAGACAGGGAATGTGGGGAAATTGTCAGCTGGTACACAAAGAATTATTTCTTGTATGTATCTGTACTAGTTCCATAATTTGTTTTTTTTAGAAGAGGTTGACATAGAAATTAAGGGTGAGATCTTAACTATGCCTTCTTTCTTCTAAAATAGATCTGAACTCTGTTATTTCTTTACTACTTGTATCAGACTTGTAGGGTAGGGGCATTTTCTGTGTAGGTCGTGATTGTCAGTCAATACAGCATCATCATAAGATTACAAAGAATAGATCTTTATGTAACTGAGGAGCAAGAGAGTGGCTTTTACATCGTCTGTCTGCATTTACCTGCTTAGGAAGGGACTTTAACAACTTCATGCGTCAGTGTGGCAGTCCTGTTCAGTGATTCATGTGATTTAAGGGCGCCTGGAGCCTGAAATCCTGTGAGTTGCTACCTTCTTTATAACTATTTTGTACATTAGTATATGTGGCCATCTCATTTTAGTGTCTAGTTAGATTACCTAACTAACCCCTTGCTGCTTGCCTGTCTACATCTTTCCTTGCTTTACTGTATAGTTACAAAATTATGAATGTAGATAATGAAAGGTAATGAATGGATTTAGAAAGTTGTGGATGGAATGTGGAAAACTTGAACTTTATTTGAATTTTGATAATATGTTTGAGGTACTGTGATGCTAGCTCTGTAAGAGGAAAGTGTTTCCCATGTTTTTCTGGGCTTTTTTAGCTCACCTTTCTGATTTCTCAGTTCATATCTGAACTCCCATTAGGGCTTGCCTGAACAAAAAGAAGAAATTACTAACTGTACAAATATTTCACTGTCATTTTGGCTCTTCTTTATACCTCATGGTGCCATGACTCCTTTATGCCTTCTAAGCTATAGCAAACTCATATCCAGTAAAATTTGAATCAGGAGTAGAGGGAAAGCTTTAATGTATATAATAATGGAAAATGGCTGCTACAGGTTGAGGTTAATTTTTGGCAGAAAATATTCATATTATAAATGATTTGCGCTCACTACCTATAAAGATAGTTTGTGACTTTTGTTGATATAAGAGAAATCTGATACTTTCAAGCTAAATTCTGCATCTGAGACGTTAGTTTTTCTCAGGGTCAGGTTGTGATGTTAACTGAGGAGATGTCACTTTTCTTGTTGTCTCCACACCTGTCCACATTTTAGGTTTTTGGAACATTTCAAATGACAGTGGTAATTCAGAATTTAAGACAAGGAGTTAAGAGATTATAGTCCAGTGTATTATTCTCCAGTTGTTATATTGAAGCAGACCTGTCTATTCCATTATGCTTGTGTACAGATTGCTGGGTAAGCATTGTTCAGTGCATCATCTTCTATAGTTAAAAACTCAGGGACATAACAACCCCCAAACAGCACACAACTACCCTAGAATGAAGATGTAGATAGACACAGTAGTTGGACCTTAGATTACCATTTCTAGTCATAATAGAAATCCCAGTGACTTTACCCAGTCATGCTGTTCATGGTCAGTGGGCAAAAATAATGAAGGTATAAAAAATGATCAAAATTTAAATGAAGTTGTACTCTCAATAGGGTGCAAGGTGGAACCAACCATTTCATATGATACATGGTCATATATTTCAGTTTACTCCTTTCTTGTTTGTTGTTATGGTGGCCAATTCCGTTACTTGTAAAAATTACGGTTTTGAGATGATGACGTGCAGTTAAATCTTTAGGAGATTGTTGTCCTAAAGTTAGCTCCTAAACTTTTTTAGAGTGTCTTTTGGTCCATTTTATTCTAGCTGTTTCTGCCCCGGGTACTCTTCAAGCTGTGGTAGCTTCGGACTCACAGATCTCTTTATTAAGTCTTATGCTCCAACTGAGAGCATAGTGTGGAGGGGAGTTAGAGGTTCTGACTGTTGCTCAGTATAGCTAAGCATTTACATTATCTTTAGTGCTGGGAGACTGTAGGATAGAGAACCTTGGAAAGAAGTTTTTGATAACAAAAATAATACTACAACTGATAGTAAGCACCTGTCATTTTAAAACTTTTGTGTTCTGATTTTTACTCAGTATCAAGCTTTTGTTTATTCGTTTTAGTTTTATTTTCAATTTTTATTAGTATATTTGTGATAATAGTAATTATGTTCAAGTAGGGAATTGGTTCATGCACATGCCACATCCTAATCATTTTCCCTTCCCTTCCTCTGCTCATTCTCCTGTCTCCTCTCATCACCAGATCCCTTTTGTATCACCACAAGTTCCACTTCCCTTTTTAGCTATTATCTCTTTTTTATGTTGTTCTTTTAAGTTATTTGTGTTTTGGATTTCCCTTATAAGAGGAAGCATATGACTTAACCTTTAAAAATACAGAACAATTAACGAGTTCATGTGTTGTTCATACTCATGGTCCACACTAATCTATCATTCAATTTTAGTACACATGCTGTCTGTAGCCCAGGCTGGTCCTGAACTCCACTGTGGAGCCCAGGCTGGCCTTGGACTTAAGGCAGTTCTCCTGCCTCAGCCTTTCCTAATGCTGGGATTACAGGCATTTACCACCATGCCCGCCTTATGTGGTGCTGCGGAATTGAAGTCAGGTACTTAGCGCTTGACATACGGTTTGCTAGACAAGTGCTTTAACCCCTGAGCCATTCCTCTACTCCAGCCTTTTTTTTTTGGGGGGGGGGGGGAGGAGGATGGGTCAAGAACTTTCTAAAAAGATTTTTCCCTCCTGCCTCACATTCTAGTAGTATATAACCCTGAAATTCTGTGATTTTTTTTTTCTGGTAGGTACATTTAAAATAATTTCTCCTCCTATTCTTCCATAATGAAGGTATAAAAGGCAATACACATATCAGGATGAAAATATGGTTTCTTATTATTGAATTTAGTGGACATTAGATTATCACTTTAAATGAGGCATTGGCATTAAATGACTATTCACTTAAACTTTTAACAGTTTTTTTTGTGGAGAGATTCAATCTAGCAATCCAGGGAAATTCAGATCAACTTAACATTCATTGCAGAACATGTAAAACAGGAACTTCGGAGTATGTTTGAGTTGAAGACTCAACCAAACTTTTCCTCTGAAGGGAGACTCAAAATAGTAAATCCACACGATGTGTTGGCTAAGGCATCTTGTCTGCTTTTTGCTGAACCAGAAAATTTATAACAACTGTTTGTCGTGTGTATGTATTTATAACCATTGATGTAGTGGAAAGAAGTTTTCATGGGATTGTAATGACATATCAAGATGGGTATAATTAAAACAGAAGCAAATTGACACTCTGAATTACAAGCAAACCATAAACCAGGATACCTGAGCATTGTTCCTTACATATTTACTGCAGGGGCACCCAGCCAAATATGCAAATAAAAAGACATTGATGAATTTCCCTGGATGTGTATGAGGTTGCAGTGAACCCAACTATTTTATTAATCTTTTATCAAGCATTGTTTAGATTTGCAGCAGCCATGGAATGTATTAATTTGGCAGATGAAATAGCTTAGGACCAGAAGATAGGAAGTAATAAGGGAAAGACATGATTGATATGCTGTCCTATAAATAACACATGCAACTGACAGAGGAGCTGAGTAATCTTTAGATCTGTGCTTGATGTCTTTAATGGAGTTGTTAAACCAGGATGTTTGCGTTGAACTTCAGTCAGAAAGGCTCTACTTCATATAAAATGCAGACCTATCTTTACTCACACTCTGGACTGATATGTTGACAAAATTGGTGTAAACTGAATTTTTATAAATTGGATCATATGCATGCATTAAAAGATTCTTGCTGTGAAAAGTATGAATCCTTTTTTAAACGTTTTTTTTTTTTTTGAATTAAGAATAATATTTGTCCTCTCTGCAGGGAAGCTGGGATTTTGGTAGAGTCACTTTAGCTGGACCTTGCTTTCCTTTGAGATGCATTTCTTTATGTGTTTCCTGTTCTCCTGGAAAAAGTGACTGTGAGATTTGCATTTTCTGTTCAGGTTTCATACTTCACTAGTCAGTACTTCCAGGAATAATTGGTGGTGATTTGAATAAACCCGGATCATTCAGATTTCAGAGCTTGGTTTTCAAGTGCATGCTAAGGAGGGCTCGTAGCTATGAATATGGAATGTGATTTCCATATCTGTTCCACTGGGGAGTCCAGGCATGTCATAACCACTTCCGAGTCTTGATTGTACAGAGACACCCTAACTATAATTTTTCCATATGACAGTTCAGTTTTAAAATTGTAAAGATGCCAAAAGCAGAGCTGTATTGTTATTAGGGAAGTCAGTGACATCTGTTATATCTTGTTAACCAGGGGAAGAAAATGCTTTAATCAAAACATCTAATTATGTCCTTGCGTGTGTTAAAATATATCCTTTGTTAAATTTTTGAAATTGGCCTTAATGGAGGAAGAAGCTGAACTCTATAGGAACTGTAAATACAGAAGTAAATTTATCCTTTTTATTTTTAAAAATACCTCTCTCCAACCATGACATATTTTAATATTATCAACTTTCTCTTATACTATGTTTTCAAAATGAATATTTCAGAAGTTGTCTAAGCAAGCATGAGGTTTCTGTTTTTGTCTTCTCTTTCAATCCTATAGCATATGAAGACCCCAGAGGGAGTTTTCATTTCCACATGTGAGCCTCAGAGGATTTGAGGTAGCTGAGAGCTACCTGGGGAGGGAGCAAATGATAATTGCAGGTGAGAGTCAAGGGGATAATTCAGCTTGTGTGCTGGGAGGTGTGTTTTCACACCTGAATGTTGAAACCTGTTGTGTTAGACTGTAGTGTTGTTTTAAAATGTTTTATTAATCTAATATAAAATGGACCAGATTTCTCCAGGTCACCTTCACTTGAAGGAATATAACTATTTTAGATATTGAAATATGTTTCCAGAAATAGTTTTTGTTAAAAAGAAATTTTATGTAGTATCTGAAAATAATAAAAAATCATGTAACTTAGGCATACCTAACTGCTTCTATTTCCCTTGATCACATTTTAAAAATTATAAAATACTTGACAATGTGCCTTTTCATTTGAATCACACAGCCTTCAAAGCCTGTGTGCTAAAATTATCTATTTATATTTGAGGTCCAGAATTAATTTGAAGCACAGTTATAACCTGGTTTCATAAACACAGATAGTGGTGATGAGAATAGTAATAAAACAATGATATATAGAAGCACATAGTAATGATGGTACATTATTGATAATCTTAATTTTGAGATACAGGTTATGTCAAAGATATCATTTCATGAGCATTTGTTTCATTTTTTTTTTCCTGGAATGATTTTTCGTGAGATTAAGGCCACTATCAGTCCTGTTGTAAATTCTTACACTTTCCTATCTCAGTGAATTCCTGAAACAGCCAGGTACAACAGCAAGTGTGAAATTAGAAAAGGGCTCACTGGCACCCTCTCACAGTTTGCTATGAATGTACGTTATATTTTATTCTACATTCCCAAGTATTTCATTTGTCTGCTTTTAAATTATTCTAGAAAATAACACTTGTTTAGGAATCTGTTGTATAGTAAAACAGACCTTATTATTAGTGCTAGATTTTGTTTCAAACGAATATATGCTCCATTTTTCTTGGTAAAAGATCATACTAAGTAGCCCTTTGCTTATTTGCTTACTTCCTCCCTCTCCCTACCAGTTTTCTTTCATAGTAGTGGGGATGGAACTCAAGGCCTGGAACACGCTAGGCAAGCACTTAACCACTGAGCTATACCCTCAGTCTTCTTTATTGTCCCTAATATCTATTAAAGATACCTGGTGGTGATGACATTATTTCCTTGTCATTGCTTTTTTATTATTCCAAGCACATCTGAAAATTGTTCTCTCCATTCTCCACCCTATCCTGTTGAGGTTTATTTGTACCACAGAGTATGCTAAGGAATGTAACTGTAAGATTTGCCCTTATGGAAATTGCAGCTGCAAGATTCTTGTGTTCTTGAGAGAGCTCCTTCCTGTCTCCCCGGGAGTAAGATGGGTTTTCACATAGTTCTTCCTCTACATCATAAGTAAGGTTTCAGACTGGCTGCTAATCAGTTGGGTGGGTAGGTAGGTAGGGGACGCTTTATTTTCAAAACACTGGTAAATAAAAAGATGGGACAGGTTCAGTATTTCTCTGAAGGGTGTTTTGGAGTGAGGTGGCAATTTTTTGTTAGGATCCCCCTGCTCTGAGACATGTCGTCCACTCCCCTCCCCCCCCCCAACTATGTCAGTAAGCACAGTTGTTCTTTTGCACCTATAAAATGAAAATGCAGTAGAGTTCTTTCTTCATAGTTAATTTTTGTAGGGGTGACCCAAATCAAAGCATGTTCCTTGAAATTTAACTATAGCTTTAAAAATCTAGTGTAGGGCTGGAGGAATAACAGCAATTAGAGAGCTTGTGGCACTGTTGAGTCAGGGTTTTAAAGATAGTTTCTTCCTTCCTTCCTTCCTTCCTTCCCCCCTCTCTCTTTCTCTCTCTGTTTTTTTTTTTCTTTCTTTCTTTCTTTCTTTCTTTCTTTCTTTCTTTCTTTCTTTCTTTCTTTTTAAAGACAGCCTCACTTAGTAGTCCAGGCTGGTCCTGAATTCATAGGTAGCCCAGGGTAGCCTTGAACTCATGGCAGTCCTCCTGTGTTAGTCTCCCAAGTATGGGATTACAGGCCTGAGCCACTCTGCCAGCTATTATGTGGTGTTGGGGGATCAAACCCAGGGCCTCACCAGTCCTAGGCAAGCTCTCTAATCACTGAGCTATGCTCCTAGCTCTTTAAGGGTGATTTCTCATGCTTTAATTTCAGAACCACACCTTTAAGTTCATATTTTCAAGGGTGATTTCTCTTTTCTTTTCTTTTCTTTTCTTTTTTTGTGGCAGGGTTTTGCTTTGCAGTCCAACAGGCTGGTCCTGAAGTCACTATGGATCCCAGGCAGCCCTTGAACTCACAGCAATCTTCCTGCCTTAGCCTCCTGAGTGCTGGGATTATAGGCATGTGCCATCACATCCAGCTTTATGTGTCACTGGAGAATTGAACTCAGAGCCTAGAGCTTGCTAGGAAAGTGTTTTAACAACTGAGCTATTCCTCCCACCCCTAAAGGTGATTTCTTATGCTTTAATTTTATGTATGTGTAAAATATGAATTCTTTACTACTTCATGGGCTTGTCTCAGACTTCAAACTCTTAAGCTAGAAATTATGAATTTGAAACATTTTCTATGCTCTTCCTTTCATCTCTGGTAGTTGTAATATCTGTCTTTAGATGTTTTAACTTAAAAAAAAAAACCAGTGTGAAGATGGTGGCCCTGGCAGTAAAGGGGATCAATTGCCCTAGGCATCTCACTATTTACTGCTTGTAGATGAAGATTACTTTAGCATTTTTGTAGATTTATTGGCTGTTCATATTTCAGCTCTACTCTTGTTTTGTTTAGTATGGTATTAGTGGGATTAGGAACAGAGAAATGTGTATACTCAGCCTGATGTGGAAATTATTTGTTGAAATACAGCCCATATGGCCACTGAAAAATGGTTAGTATTGCATATAATTGCCTTCTCAATGATGTGCTTTGTCACTGCTTACATCTTCTGAGGAACACTTCCTGTAACATGCTGACAGCAATGGTATCATTAGAAAACATATGGTCCTGCAAAGGCATTAAATTGTCTTAGTTTTAAGGATTAGATTACGATAGAACTGTTAGACTACGGGTCATCATGCTTTTGATGATGACTCTTGCTTAGTTCAGCACTGCTAGACTGGATTTGTGGATTTTAGAAATTTGTGAAAGTCTTATTTACTTGCTTGCTGATTTTATTTCCTATCTGTTCTGCAAATGTGAAAAAGAGAGTTGTATCTAAGTCCCTATCACAATATGCATCCAGTTGGCTTCTCTGGAGTGTTTCTTTGAAATATTTCTGCGGTTACTTTCTAGGAGACTCTCTCAAGCTCTACCTTCCCAACTGTGAGCCCAAATCAGGCCAACCCAGGAATTATTTTACTTGAGGGTCATTTAGGTGGAGAAAGAGTCTTAAGTAGCAGAGTCAGCTGTCTGCCATGCTCTAGAATTGATACCCTCCATTGTATTCTACCTGTCTCTACGTGGGTCCCAAATCTATCACTTCTGTAAGAAGGAGTGAGATTAATGCAACCTAGAGGCTTAATGACAGATTTTAGAGATACAGGAACCAAGTGACAGGGCATGGAAATATGCAGGTCTGCCATTTGGTTGTAGATATCTTAGATGTACAACAGCTCTGTGCTGTTGTATGCTTTGAATTTTCAGGATCTTTTTTGGTAGCTATTGGTCACTAGTAAGTGAGGTAACTGCATAGAGTCATTTGTCAAATTTAATGTTTCTGTCTGGAGTCTAACACATAATGTGGCGTTTCCCTGTAGTAAGGGACTTTGGAGATCATGTTGAGCAGTGATTTTGGGTACCTTGGAAGACACTGAGCTAAAAGAAGTTTCTGAACTTGCTTAACTACAACAAGCCTGTCTTCCTCTTGTCTCCTCCCCTCCCCTCCCCTCCCCTCCCCTCCCCTTCTTTTCCTTTCTGTTTCTCTTATCTCTTCAGTGTAAGGGATTGAACCCACATCTTCACCCTGAGCTATATTCCCAGGCCTTTAAATTTTTTTTTTCTTCTGAGACAGTCTCAGTAAGTCTCTTAAGTTGCCAGGCTGTGCTCAAACTTTCAATCTTCCTTCCTCACCTTCCCAGCATTCTGTGATTATAGTCATGTGTTACCATGCCCAACTAATTGTTTTTATAAACTAGACTAAGATTCTTTTGGGGAAAGAAAAGGCATGTGGATGCTTTTCTTTATGTTTTCTTCTTTTCTCCCATTTTATTAATGTGTATATATGTGGTACGTAATGTTTACATTGAACTTGAGTATTTTGTGTACATATATATTGTGTCAGAGTTATAGACCCTTCCTTCCTCTGGCCCTCCCACACCCTCCCCTTCCCCCTGTCTCCCACACCCCCAATTCAGTTCTATGAAATGACTGTATTCTGGGTTTCTCATATTAGAGAAACCATTCGATATTTAACCATCTGTGTCTGACTCACTTCACTGAGCACGATAGTCTTGAGTTGCGTCCATTTACCTACACAGGCCTTGGAACTATCTGTCTTTGTAGATGAGTAGTACTTCATCTTTACTTTTTCATTTAAAAACTATTGAGAATTCCAGGGCTGGGGGGATAGCTCAGTGGTTAAGCTTCTTGAGTAGCAAACACAAGGCCATGGGCTCAATTCCCCAGCATCAAGTGAACTGAGTGCTGCTTAAAATATCAGCACTCAGTAGGCTGAGGCAGAGAATTGCTATGTGTTTGAGGCCAGCCTGAACTACAGTGAGTTGAGTTCAAGACTAACTTGGACTACAGTGAGACCTTGTCTCAGAGAGAGAGAGAGAGAGAGAGAGAGAGAGAGGGAGAGAGAGAGAGAGAGAGAGAGAGAGAGGCATGCATAGCCTTAGTTATAAGGGCTACTATAGCATTGTATTTTTTGCAAGGGATAGAGAACATATTGTGAAACAGCAAGTACATGTTTTGCAAAGAGTTTGGTAAAACTGTAGTCTGGGTGCATACAGTATAGTTTAGATAAGGCTTTTTCAGGGAGTTAGAATAGAAACTTTAAGCAAGTGAGGGAGCAAGCAATGTAGGTAGCCAAGGGAATAGCATTCAAGGAGGAAGACAAGAGGAAGGAATGGCTTTGTCTGGTCTCTCAGGAGGCCATGCCCTTAAATAGAGCCACTGAGGAAGAGAGCAGCAGAGATGAAGCAGGGTCCTGCAAAGGCTTTAAGTTTTAAATCCAGCTGATGCGGAAACTTAAAATTCAAAGCAACTATCCAGTCCCCTCACTTCCCAACTGAAGAAGTGTTTAGTGTATTTTTTTTTAATTTCCTCAAAGTTACATGGTTGGCAGTCAAATCAAATCTAGAACTCCTGTTATATTTTTTTATGGTGTTCTCATTGAACCTTGCTGCCACTGTATTAGACCATGAGACATTAGTCTGCTTACCTATTTGTGGATATAGTTCTGCCAAAGCCACACACACACACATACACACACACACACACACACACACATACATATATATGTACACACACATATATACACATATATATGCATATATATGTATATATGTATGTACACACACATATGAGAATAAGAATATATAGAATTTCATTGTCCAGTCAACACAAATTGGGAAACAGATTTGCTCATCAGTGCCTGGATAATTTAGCAGCGGCAGCTTGCATTTATAAAGAACTTACGCTCGTGGTGGTCTTTTGTATTTGAATATGAAGCAAGAGCAGTTTGCATTTATCAAGATCTTACTGCTTGTAGTGTTCCTTTTTTATTTGAATATGAATGCACTACAGATTTAAAACATGTGAATTACATACAACTTGGAGAATTTGCGCTCGTATAAATCTTTTTTTTTTTTTTTTTTGAAACAGGGTCTTGCTCCATAGTCCAAGATGGTCCTGATCTCACCAAGTAGTCCAGGCTGGCCTCAAAGTCACTGTACACCTCCTCCCTCAGCTCAGTGTTGGGATTACAGGTGTGCACCACCACTCCCAGCCCATATAAATCACTTTTGACCACTTTTTACCTCCCTTCAACCCTTTCCTTTCCCTTCTTTTCCTCTCAGTGTCTCTTCCCTTTCCTTACAGTTCGACACCGTTCTTCTTAGCCTCTCTCTTACATTAAGATCTTTTTTATACATGTATTTATTGCAGTCTCATATGAGAGACAGCATGCAACTTAATCTTTGTGTCTGGTCTATTTCACTGAGCATTACTGACTAAGAGTGACCCCATTTTCTTTCAGATCCTTCATCTCTGTCTGTCTTTATGGCTGCATAAAACTGTGTTGTGTATATATGCCTTGGTAACATTTTCTTTATCTATTTCTTTTTTGGTGGCCATGTAGGTTGTTTGCAGGATTTAGCTATCATGAATTGTGGTATTATAAACATGGATATGCATGTGTGTTTATGATGTGATGACTTTAATTCTCTTGGGAAAATGCCTTGGAGAACTGTAGCTGGGTCAAATGAGATTTCTATTCTTAGCTTTCTATGGGATCACCACACTGCTTTCCATAGTGGGAGAACCATCTTGTAATCCTCCAACACTGTAGAAGCATTCTTTCCGCCCCCACAGTCTCATCAACAATCTTTTTTTTTTTTTTTCCGTGTTTGTTATGTAAGCCATTCTCACTGGAGTGAGATGGAATCTCATTGTTATTTTGAGTGCATCTCTCTGATGACCAGAGTTACTGAACACTTTTTCAGCTTTGTTAGCTTTTTGTACTTCCTCTATGACAAGTTTCTTTCATTTCAGTTGCGTATTTCTTCATGGGGCCAATTTATTATGAGAGGACTTATTTATTTATTTATTTATTTTTGAGTTCTTATATAGTCTAGGTATTAGTCCTCTGTCTGAGGCATGGCTGGCAAAATATTTCTCCCATTCTGTGGTTTGTCTCTCACCCTGTTGATTGTTTCTTTACTATGTAAAAGCTTTTCAGTTTGATGTAGTCCCATTTGTTGATTCTTAATATTTCTTGTGCATTTGGTGTTCTGTTCATGAGATATTTTCCTGTCTCTGTTTCTTCAAATGTTTTACCTGTTTTGTCTTCCAGCAGATTCAGTGTTTCTGTTTTAACATTTAGGTCTTTGATCCATTTTAATTTGATGTTAGTGTAGGGTGAAACATAAGCATCTAATTTCATTCTTGTTGAAGGTGGTGTCTTTTCTTCAGTGATGGTTTTGGCCCCTTTGTTGAAAATCAGATGGCTGAGTGTGCTTGGGTTTATCTCTATATCCTCAATTCTGTACCACTGGTCTTTCTGTCTGTTTTTATGCCAGTAACATGTAGACTTAATTTCTATTCCTTTGTCGGATATTTTGAAATGTGGGATTGTGATTCCTTAAGCTTTGCCCAGATTACTTAGGATTGTTTTTGAAATTCTGTGTCTTTCCTGGTTCCATATGAATTTTGAAGTTGTTCTTTCTATATCTGTGGTCTAGTATTTTTTTACTTGAAGAATGCTCTTGATGTTTTCATTGATATTGTGTTGAATGTGTATAACAATTTTAGAAGAAGGGCCATTTTGACAAAGTAGTTCTTCCCTTCTTTTCCTCTCAGTGAACATGGGATGTCTTTCCATTTTCTCCTCTTCAATCCTCTTAGGTCTCTTTCTTCAGGGTTTGGTAATTTCTGTTCATATTATAGATCCTTCACTTTCTTTGGTAAGTTTTATTTCTAACTATTTAAATTTTTGTTGTTATGTTGAATGAAGTTAATTTCTTGATTTTCTTCTTATTGAATTTATTGGTGTTTTAGAGTGCTACTGATTTGTGAGTGTTGATTTTTAACCAGGTACTTTATTAAATTTGCTTATTCTAAAAGACTTCTGATGGAATTTCTTGGGTCTTCAATGTGGAATATCATGTCATCTGCAAATAGAAATATGTTAACTTCTTCCTTTCTAATTTGTATTCCTTTTATTTCTTTCTTTTGCCTGATTACTCTAGCCGAAGTTTCAAATACTGTGTTAAATAGTAGGGATGTCAGTGGACACCTTTGTCTTGTTACTTATTTTAGAGTAAATGGTTTCAGTCTTTCCCCATTTAGGATGATGTTGGTAGAAGGGTTGTCATTAGGTGGCTTGGATCAGATTAAACGAAGGTCCTAGTATTTCTGTTTTCCCGACAGTTTTATTGTAAATCGATTTTGTATTTTGTCAGAGGCCTTTTCTGCATCTATTGAGATGATTGTGTGATTTTTGGTTTTGCACCATTGTGTGGTGCATTAGAGTCATGATTTATGTAGTACATTGAACCATTCCTGCATCCCTAGGATGAAGCCCACTTGATTATGATGTTTTTTATAATATGGTGTCTAGGTTACTTTTTCGTTGCTGGGACTCAATACCCGACACCCACAAACTTAGGAAAGGAAAGGTTTATTTTAGCTCACAGTCTCAAAGGTCACAGTTCATTCACGGGTGGCTGGCAACAATCCAAGTACATGGCAGAGAGAGAGGTGGAGGCAGCTTCCCCGGACAAAAAGGAAGACAAGCTGAGGCTATTTGAGACTAGTCCCCATCCTCCGGGAAGGCAGGTGCAGCTTATGTATCCTTTCAGGTCTCCACCCAGTAACCAGTCCCTCCTGCATCCAGGTGTGGCCACTACACACCATTAAACCTAACTTAACTGTAATCCACCCCTCCAAACCAGACCCCAATCCACCAACATCACGTGGTTCCATTAAAATACATGAGACTTTTGGGGGACACTCCGGAACCTAACCACAACAATATGTTGCATTCTGTTTGTGTCTTGCCAAATATTTTAACATCTGTGTTCATTAGGGAAATTGGCCTATAGTTTTCTTTTTTTGGTTAACCTTTATCTGGTTTTGGTGTTAAAAGTTTGGTGACTTTGAGGACTGACATTGGCAACTTTATTTCTTTTTCAGTTTCTAGAAAGAGTTTGATCAAATCTTCCCTGAGTTTCCAGTGGAATTCTACCTGCCATGCATCCATCAGGCCTGGACTCTTCTTAAATTGGAAGTGTTTTTGATGCATTCTTGATTTCATGGTTGGATATTGGTATATTCAGGTGCTTTATTTCTTCTTGCCTCAGTTTTGGAGATTGATAGGTGTTTAGAAAATTATCCATTTCTTCTAGTTTCCTTTTTTTGTGAGTTTAGCTAGAAGTTTATCATTCTTGTTCTTTAGAGAACCAGTTTTTTGCTTCAGTGGTCTTTTTTTTTTTTTTTTTTTGACAGAATCTCTCTCTGTAGCCCAGACTGGTCCTGAACTCACTATGGAGCCCAGGCTGCCCTTGGACTCACAGCAATCCTCCTGTCTCAGTCTCCTGTATGGAGGGATTGCAGGCATATGCCACCTTGCCCAGCCTTATCTGGTGCTGGGGAATCGAGCTCAGGGCCTTGAGCTGCTAGGCAAGCACTTTTAACCACTGAGCTATTCCTCCAGCTTCTTGTTTTCTTGGTCTTGTGCATTGTTTTAGTTTCCATTTTGTTAATTTCTGCTCTGATCGCTACAATTTCTTTCCTTCTATTAGTTTTGGTCTTGGATTGTTCTTGGTTTTCTGGAGCCCTGAGTTGCATCATTAGATTATTTGTCTGGGATTGATTGCCCAGCTCTTTTAATGTGTGCGTTTATGGCATCGAATTTCACTCTTAATACAGCTTTCATCGTGGCCAAGGGTTGTGGTAAGATGTGCCTCCATTATCATTTGTCTCTAGAAACGTTCTAATTTCTTCATTAATTTCTTTTGTGACCCAATACATGGCAATATTTCAATTTTTTATATTTACTGAAGGGCATTATTTTACTAATAGTTTTATATACATTATCACATTTAATTCTCAACAAGCTTGTTAGGTAAATAACATTATTATTCTTATTTTACCGTTGAGGAAACTGAGGTACAGAGACCTTTTAGAGAGTTATAGTAGGGGGAAAATTTGAACCCAGACTGAATCCAGGGCCTACACTTCCTTTCTCATGAAACAAGGTGGGTAGGTTTCTCTCTAGGAGAATGACCACTGGAATATGCTGTACTCAGTCCTATTTTAAAATTATTCTAGAGCTGACCCTGGCCATAACTTACTCTCTTTTCATAACTCACTTCTGTGATTCCAAATGTTTGGACATAGAAAGGATTTCACAGTCTGACAAGTCTGCTAATTTTTGGTGGATTGCTGGTTAAGCAAATACCTTTAGTCTTTCTTAGTTGAGTTTGATTAGAGTATTTTTCAAGACTTGTACATAATGAATGTTAAAGAATGCAGCTCAGCATTTTCAGGTCAACAGATCCAATTGAATTGGTATTTTTTTTTTTTTTTCTTTAGTAAAGTGAAATCCCCAGATGCCATCAGTTTCTATAATCCATGGGAATGCAAAGTCATCTTTTTGGTTCTGGTGCTTTTGAAGATCAATAATAATACTGTGAGCTTGCTTTAAAATATATTTGTAGCTCTGCATGATGATACATTTCTATAATCCTGACTACTCAGAAGGCTGAGACAGGAGAATTGAGCCCAGCCTGGGCAACTGGCTGAGAGAACCTTGTGTCAAAATGTTTTTAAAAAGGCATATATATATATATAGATGTGTGTATGTGTGTGTGTGTGTGTGTGTGTGTGTGTGGTGTAATGTAAAGGGGCTAGAAAGGTAACTCGCTGGTGGAGAGCCCTTTGGGTTTTATTGGCAGTACCATGAAAATACATGTTAAGCATGGTGGTGCAATCCTGTAATCCAAGTCCTTCGAAGGCTGAGGCAGGAGGATTGCCATGAGTTTAGGGCCAGCCTGTGCCAGTTCCTGTATCAATATGTATTTTATCAATATGCAGTAATTCAGAGCATGATATAACCTGCACCTTTGTATCTATCCCCATCTTTGACAAACCTTTTACTTTTATTAACATTATAGATTATTTTTAATATGTACTGCCTAAAGAACAATTCAGAACAAAAATTTTCAAATGTGGTTGCATGTTCAAACGTTCTGGGGAGCTTCAAAAGAGGCTCTATACCAAAGGATAGTAGAAAGAACCTCTACTCCTATTATCAGAAAGTTTAAAGTCTGCCCAGGGAATTTTCGAGTGTAGTCTGGGTAGAGACCCATTGTTTTGGAGAGTGTCAGTTTTTGTTGGCTGTGTTTCTCAAATTTTGCTGGTTTTTAAATGTCTCTACTGTAGTTTTTAATACTGTTTTGCTTTCCAAGATGCTGAGTGACAATATCTTGGGGAGCTCTTGATTTTGTCTTCGTTCTTCTCTTATATGAGATAAGCATAAGTGTGTATCTTCAAGAGAAGTTAGCACTGGGACATTAAAGTTTGCATAATAGCACAATTCATAATAGCCAAATCTTGGAAACAGTCTTCCTGCCCATCCATACAGATATGGTTAAAGAAGATGTGGTACCTGCACACAATGGAATACTATGCAGCCATAAAGAAAGACATATATAAAGTGTTTGAATGAAAATGGGGCCACCTAGAGTTAATAGGGCTCAATGAAACGGACCAAGCACAAAAGACTGACTATAGATGGGTGTCTTTCTTATGAAATACACAAAAATAATAACATAAAAAGGCCCAAACCAGTGGTCAGATAGGAAAGGGGTGACTGGAAAAAGGGGTTGACATAGATGCTCACTAATTCCCTAAAGCCCATAGTTCTCATGTGTTACAGAATTTGGAATTCATATATTTACAAAAAATGGAGAAATTTTATGTCATGTGATTTTTTTCCAAAATAAAAAAAATAAAAGTCAACATTTGTAGGTACTTTTGGATTTGGTCACTTCTATTTTATTAGCTGCTTAACAGGATGAGATGATGTACAGCTAAGATTCAAGCTTAAAAATATTGAAGAAATAATGATACATGATTCTCTTTCTGCTTGAAGTGGAATTCCCAAATTCAGCTGTGTGGTCATAAATTTGAGAGACAGGAAGACAGAAACAGATTATTGCTAGGGCTTACTATTGGCTAAGATTTATCATGTTATTCTCACCGGATAGACACGAAGTGAAGCTCACAGACAGGTGACACTGTCTTCCACAGCATTCAGGTGAGTTGAGCACTGATGGATAACATTTGATTACTGAATAGAGGCAATCTGAGAGGTGATGTTTTGAGTTCGTCAATTAACTAGGTATTGAGAAGAAAATGGAATGTTTGTGGGGGAAAATTACTGAAAAATATAAATGCTTTTGGTTTCAATGGAAGGAAATAGGGATTGATACGATTTTTTTCCTGTCTTATCATCTTTATCAGAAATGGTTGTTGAATATTTCATTTTATTAGCTTTTGGATTTCTAAAGTAGATTTTGACTTTATGGAATGACAAATGAGAAGTAAGAGGATCCCCCACCTCAAGGTGACAAAAACACTCTCTTTTTTTCCGATTAGATTTTACTAAGTGAGTTTAAATATCCTTGGATCAATAGGAACTCTGTATACAGGTGAATAAAGTCTATTACTTTTGGACAGGTTTGGGTAGGGGACTTCTGAAGGCCCATTGAAGTAAAGACTGCTTCACAATTTCTGTATAGAGATACAAGATCTTTTTGTTTCCTCTTTGGAAAGCATAAGATATGAAAACACATAGTAGTTATCAGTTTTGTTTTCACAAACAGCCTGGTGTGGATTCACTGATGATAATAATAACTAGCCTTAATTGAGTACTTGTCTATGGGCCAAGTATCATTTTAATTGTTCCGAATCAACTCATGTCTACCTCAAATAATAGTCATTTGAGGTAGGTCCTGTTACAGTCCTGATTTTATAGGAGAGGAAACAAACACAGAGTTTATGCTGAAAGTCATTAATTGCATCCTTTGAGCTCATAATTGTGGCTCTGGAGCTGAATTGTATCACTGCATATGATGGAATTCAATAATGATTTTTTTGGGGTGGTAGTGGGGATTGAGCCTTAGGTTTTTGATTTTGAGACAGATTCTCACTAAGTTGCCCAGGCTTAAGTAATGATTCTTTAAAAAAGAATATATATATCTATATCTCGTTAGTTAGTTTTGTTTTAGGGTACTGAGAATTGAACCCAGAGCATTTGCTTTAAGCTGCAGCTCCAGCCCCTTTTCATTATTTGAGATAGAGGTTCCTTTTATTGATAAGTTGCCCAAGCTGGGCTAGATTCATGATCTGCCTGCCTTAGTCTCCCAGAGTGCTAGGATTACAGGTGTGTGCTACTCTACTCAGCTTAAATAATGATTTTTTGAATGATGTTATTCTAATATTGTTTTACTGGAACTCTCACCCTTCCTTACCCCTACAGTCTGGCAATAACACATCTTAGCGGATACCTTAATTAGGCAGAAAAGACAGATCCAGCAAAGTATGTTGTATAGTTGTTCTGTGTGATTTAGTGAGTTAGCGGTAGAACAGTGATGTGAAACCCAGGTCAATATATAGGTCATTGTTATCCCACTGCACTACACTGTTTCAACTAAAAATTCACTTAGCTGAACTAAAAAATTATAAAAGTTAATTTGTATTAACCTGCATTCCTCTAGATGAACCATATTAAAATATCTGGTGCTACATGATTTTGCCCTGGGGAGGAGGGTGGCGGACATTTTAGAAACTAACATTTACCTGGGGGGTTTTCTGACCTACTCCTGGGGACATCTTTACAGTCTTTGGTAGGCATACTTAAATAGAAAATTACTTAGAAGAAATATTGGAGCCACTCAGAGTTGAGTTTTGAGGGTTCACGGTGTTTTTTTTTTTTTTTTTCACTGAAGCTTTTTCATGTTAATTTTTTAAAGGACTAAGTGGAAGTCTTGTTTAGTTGATGTCTAGCAAATAAGATTTAAAGAGAGTGTGGAAAGAAGCACCTTGATCCTTGGAGTTTAGAGCCTTTTACATTCTGGCTTTTTGTTTGTGTTTGTTTTCTCTTTTGATACCATGATTCCTTTTGTGTAACCTCTTTCCTTGGCTAATGCTTTGTTTAAAAACAAGTGCTTTGGTATTCTAAAACAAATTATCCAGCAGGCTTCCCAATTGTGTTCTCAGATAAAAGACCCCAGGGTAGTGCTTTTCTCTATTTAAATTGCAGTTGCCTGTGTGCCTGAGAGCAAAATTAGGTTTACTGTGGAAGTTTCTAACTCTGATTAATGTGGTTATCTAAAACTAGAGAATATAAATCTGAAAGGGAAAATGTGGATTAGATTTAACCCTTCAAAGGGCCCTCGTGGGAATCTAGACTATGAAGAGTACAATTTTGTCTTGAGTTGGAAACTATGAACTTCCAGTTTGTCTTTGAATTTTTAGGTGAATGACTTTGGTTCTGTTATTAAACCTCTGAAAGTCTGAGCTTTCAATAATACAGTAATAATAATGAAAGCAGAGACAGGCTTCCAGGTTGTGTTTGGATTGTGTTTAGATTGTGTTAAAATTTTGGCAGTAACCCACAATCCCATGTGGCCACAGACAAGTAATTTGATTTCACAGTTTCTATCTTAAATTTGTAGAAAGGGGTTCCCAGTAAGAGTTTCTTAGTGATTATAACATACCAGTATCCTTTTAAGGAAGATGTTAATTGTGAGAAAAATATTCATGAAATCCTTGGCCAAATATTAATATTTTCTGTTTGGTGAGAGAGTACCATTTTAGTAGTTAGCTTCTTCAAACTTTCTCTAAGTAATCACACTTTGCGCTTCTCATTTTGGTTATGAAGAGTCTGGATTGTAATGTTTTCTGATCACTGCAAATTAAAAGATTTGCCTTTTGCAGTGGCTTCCAAACCCCTTTGAACATTTGTAATTTCATTTCTTTTCTTTTCTTTTCTTTTCTTTTTTTTTTTTTTTTTTTTTTTTTTTTTTTTTTTTTTTTTTTTTTTTTTTTTTTTTTTTTTTTTTTTTTTTTTTTTGGTACTGGAGGTAAAGGCCAAGGCCAGGGACTTCACACTGAGGTACATCCCCAGCTTAGGGTTTAGTTTTTGATTTTGAGAGAGTCTGTCTGAATTGGCAAGTTACACACGCTGGGTTTGAAGTTGGAATCTTTCTGGTTTACCCTCTCAAGGTGCTGGAATTCTAGGTCTGTACTATCTACTGGCTTGCACTCTATTTAAAAATACATGATACATATTCCTTGGTCCTGATTCAGACCCTCACTTATGGTAGACAAGCTTTCCACTACTTCCAGGAGCTATAACAAGCCTCTATTCATAGGTTTGGTGATGATTAGTTTAAAAGATAATTTTGCAGAATTCCCCTCAGTGTGAGGCCAGCCTTGGTTACTCAGTGAGTTCAGGACCTGCCTGAACTACAGAGCAAGACCCTGTCTCAAAAGACAGGAAAGGAAAAAAAAAAAAAGTATTTTTGGGTGTTTCTTTGGGACAGTGGTAATTGTAGTGGTTTAACATAATTTCTGTGTTACCAAACTCTGAAAATAAAATATTCATATTTGTTTTTAAGTTTACTTATTATAAAATCAGCATATTTTGTAAAAATGTTAGTGTGTAGCTCCAATGAATTATCACAGAGTGAATGATGAAGTAACCAGAATTAGGCAAGGAAGTAAAATGTTGCCAAAAATATTGTATATTTATTACATTTCTCAATTTTCCTTTTGTTGCTCTCCTAATCCCAAGATAAGAGGACTAGAAATAAAAGTTGATAAAATGTAAGAAAGTACACGTGAGAGAAGTATTCTTTGTTGGGTACTTCTCAACTATTTTGTTTCAGTAAGATTTTGGTGATCTGAGGTTTTTTTTGTATGTTTGTTTTGACTCAGTCTTCAATTAGTTTCTGATAGTGATTATCTTTTAATACTTACAGCATATGTCAAAATTAGGCACTAATAGCTCTCTTCTTAGATATATAATTCCCTGAAAATATTCTCATAGTACTTTAGAAGAATGCATGAGAACACATGAGTTTTGTTATTTATTGCCTGAGTAACTTAGTAAAATTTATCTCAGTGGTCAGATTTTTATTTGATGATGAAGGGTGGTTTTATGGTTAACAAAAATAAATGAAGTTCTTCCTCTCTTATTTGTCCATCCCAGAATAATCTCTCCATTCCATCCTATTTGAAGCCAAATTTTCTTGCAGTTTTTTTTTCTGCCTTCTTTTTTCCACTGAAGAATTAGTAGATTCTTAGAGAAGTCCTGGCTATATTAAGCATCCGGCTTGCTTGATATTTTCTTTGGAAAGAGATGCTTTTAATAAAGGGACCTGGAGTAAACTCTGCACTTGAGCTGTGTACAAGTGGAGGGAGAGAGCTGTTTGTGGGTGCTGGCCATCCTTACTAATTATTGTGTGCCAGCAGCTGTGCATCTGTACTCTGTGACAGCCATGTGTACTGTGTGGATATAATAGTCCTCCTGTCCCTGCTTGCACCTCTCATCTTAGTGATCACCATTGTGACCTGTATATGTGACAAGATTCCAGTCACCCTGCTCTGAATGGCTATCCATCTTCCCAAAATATTCTAGAGATTTGTTCTCTTATTGTACATAGATTAAATATTCCTGTGTGCACAAAGGAACTAAAACCTGTTGTGGTACTCTGGTTAGCTGTCCACCAGTAGCAGAGAAATTGCTGTCCATTTTCCGTCTTTGCTCTCCTCTTCATTGCTGTATCTTTTTTTTTTTTAACTATGTAGATTCTCAAAAGTGCCAGTAACAGGTAGATTATCTGACCTCTGCTTTCAGGCATGTGTGAAGTAGGATGGATTGCCTTATGCTCTTTAGTATGGCATGATAATGGGCTAAGGTCCAAGGTCTGTAGACAGTGGAGAACCTGAGTGGTTTGGAATCGAAGGCTCTTTTTTATTTTGGGTTAACAGACCTTTCTATCTTCAACTCATGAGAAGTGGACTCAGGAAGGTATTTCAAAGTAGCTTGCCTCAATTTTGGCATTGAAGTAGTTCACTGAGTCTGCTGTCAGACATGGAAACCACAAAGCCTCTGTGACATATGGTTTTGTTCTGTTTATTTACAAGTTCCTCTCAAATGACAGAGATAGGGAGACCTTTGTCATTGGGGCAGAATGATAGGATTTCTAGCCGCAGCAGTACTGGAAATTCTTTTTGTGGTGTGTACATGTGTGTGTTGTATTTGCTGAAGATTGAACCCAATCTTTGGGTATGCTGAGCATGTATGTACTCTGCCATTGAGGTATGCTCCTAGCTTCCTTCTTGGGTAGAGGTGAAAAACTGTTTAAATTTAGTGTGTGCATTAAAAAAAAAGTGATTTAGAAAGTGTTATTGTACTCTTTTGTATGTTAGCTCTTAAGCAACTCAATGTTAAGGCATATCTTCATAATGTGTGATATGACCAATACTTTGGTTTTGATACAGGGACAGTAAAAGAAATGGGAAGGGGAAAAAAGAATGAGAGGAACATAGAAAGTTAGGGTTGTGGAGGATCCTGTGAACATTATTTTTGTGTGAAGGAAGCAGCATGCAGAAAAGTGTGGGGAAGAGGTGTTAAAATGTTAACAACTTCTAACATGAACTGCTAAGGAGGAGAGGATCTCTAACAGAAATGAGACAGGTGACTTAAAAAAAAGCAAAAAACCTTGTAGCTATGCGATGGTAGCAAGACGGAAGTAGGAAAACTGTGTTGGAGGAGGTAAAGTGAAATCTCTTAGTGTGTGTCTTCCAACTGACTGGCTAATTAGTTGGAAATGACATTAACCTGAGCTTAATTGTAATTTTGTGTAGTAACAACATACCAGCTGTTCACTGTATTCTTTCTTGGTGGTGTGGTTTAATTATTTTGAGGGGATGTTTCAAACTGTAATTTTCTGTTGAGTTTTCCTTTAACTCTTCTTAGTTGCCTTGTCCACAGCCCTTACTGTTTAGCAGTAATGTCATTTCTGTTGCTTTGTTTCCTACTACATGCTGGGGGATTGATATACCTAAGAGTTTGCCAGTCACTTGGGTCACTTGGCTTTTTTTTTTTTTTTTTTGTCAAGTCCAGATTGAGGTCTGGGCCATTGTTGAGTGGTTAAAGTGCTTGCGGAGTAAGTACAAGGGTCTAACAAAACAAAAAACAAGGCCACATTGAAAAGACACTCAGATAAGCACTGTAATTGGAAACTTTGTGTTTTGGGCTCCTCTACTAGGTTTTACCTATTATATAAATAATATGGATAATTCTAGGTGTGTCAAAGGTGTTAAATATATCAAGTGAACACGCTGCAAGAGAAGTTAATTACTGAATAGTGATTGCTCTGATATAACCAATTATTGGATCATTAAATGTTTATTACCGTTTATATGCTCTTTTCCCCCATAAGAGCAGTTTCTTTTTTAAATCATTAAAATAGAACTGGGATCTTAAAAAAAATTCTGCTTCAAAATTTCCACAAGACTGAAGTATTAAAAAGGTCTTATGTGATCTGACAGCTCAATAGCTTGTTTTTCTTTGGTCTGTTGAATTAGTAATTAATGAAATGTATTGCCTGAGCAGAGAAAATAAGATTAGTTTTGCTTCGGAAGTAAAGCAAAACAAAAGCAAAGCAAAACATTAACCCCCAAATGCAGATTAATATTAAAGTAGAATATAAGAAGTATAAAAGACCTGCCTCTTTGAATGAGAAGCTCAATAGTAAAACTCGTTGAATTAATGCCTTCATCACTTTCTTGAGCCACTAATGTTTTGCTTAGAACGAAAAGGGTTGTATAAGTAGAAAGGAGGCAAAGGGCCCTCTCCTGAGGTGGGTAGCAGAGTAATTAAAGTAGATGCCTTAGTAACTATTGATAAAATATAATGCAGAAACTGGTAGTGCTAATAGTCTCAGGTACCTTTCTGTGGGGAAGGGTGGCTGTGGAGGGCTTCACTTTTGGAAGTCAAGGTATCCTGTTGGTTAAGAGCACAGGGAAAATGGTTGTGGAGAGAGGAAAGCCACTCTTCCCTTAACATGGGTTCACAACCTCACTTTGCCACTTAATAGCTATGTGACTTTTCCTTTTCAGACTGTTTCCTTGTCTGTAAAATAGAATAATAGTATTGAATCTCTCCTAGGTTGTTGTAAGGATGCAGTGAGTCATTATAAAGTGGTATGACAGTGTTCAGCGTATAGTGCACATAGTAGATGGAATGTGGTGTTTGGATGCTGAAGAGTGAAAAGATGTTTCAGAAATGCCTTGCGCTGTCATGTGTAAACCCTTACTTAATTTTTAATACTTATTATACTTAGTGTGCTTATGTAGTGCTAGAGTCAGAAGCCTCCAAAGGGCACTACAAACATTTATATAACAACAGTCCTCTGAAGCAAGACTGGTTATGCACATTCTTTGCAGGTATGAAAGGCTGCCTAGAGAACCTATTTATCCCTAGTGACTGTCTTCAGTTGAGGTGAGCTTCCAGTCTGGGTTTTTGTGGGTAAATTAGACCCATGGAGAGAGGGAACTGCCTAATCTTTTAAAATCTATTTTCAATTGTTTGTTTAAAAAATTGTATTTGTGAAAAAAATATATTTGTGGTTATGGTAAATTTTAAAGATGTTTTCTGTAATTTTTAGTACTGGTGAAACTTGTTTGTTCCTAAGTTATGAGATATGACAGTTGAATTTCGGTGATGTTTCTAATAAAGATAAATGATAATAGTAAACATTTGCTGAGCATACACTGTGTTGTAAACACTGTTAATTATTATAACTTAGGAGTTAACATCAGTATCCTCATTTTATAGGTGAGGAAATGCACACAGTGAGATATTCAGAAATCTACCTGTAGTAGAGTAACAGTGCAGATCAAGGGCTTAAGTTATCTTTATTATATTTATATAAATCATTTTATCCTAATTTTGTATATTTACTGTACTTTTCCTAAAAGACCAGTTACTTGTTTTCCACATTTTATAGAAAGAAATGAGGAAATTGTGTATGTAAGGTGGGCTGAGGCAACATGGGGATCTCAGTTTGGAATAAAATTTTTGGGGTGGCTGTTTATAGTTTTTTTTTACAACTTTAAGCAAGACTTTTGTTCCTCAAGATCTATAAAATTCACTGTAGATGTGCACAGTGTTAAAGTTTAGAGGAAACTCTGAGTCTGTAAGTGACAGAATTATAGTGAGTTTGGATCAACTATTTACTGCGTAACTAAGTTCTTTGGAGTGTGTATTATTATTTATAATATGGGACTGTAAAAATACCTGACAGATACTACTAGGTCTTAATCAGTAGTAGGTGGGAGTCTTAAAAATTGATTTAAACTGGAGATCACACTATACCAAATAGGAGCTAGACCTCTAGCTTCTTGTTTCTCTGGCTCTGGTTCTCTCTAGGACAAATGCCATGCTGATGGTTATCTTTTCTTAGGTACTTACTCATTGCTGGGAAAAAATATCCAATATCCATAAGTTAAGGAAGGAAAGGTTTATTTAGTTCACAGTTTCAGAAGGTTTCACACAATCCATTCATGTGGCACCAGTGAAGGCACATGGCAGAATCTAGAGAGCTGCTCGAGCAGTGCAGACAGAAGTCAAGTGAAGCAGGAGCTAACTGAGTCTGGAGACTCCAGCAAAGGCTAGAGTTTTTCCAGGAAGAAGCTTTCACAGTTCTGCTTCTTCCTTCCTTAGTTCAAGCTGCTAGTTAAGGCTTTTGGGGGATACTTCAGATCCAAACCATTGCAATGGGAATAAGAAAGATGTTGTCATATTGAGATGTGCTTCAGCTTTTCAGTGGAAATGGTCTCAGAGCTGGAGATACAGCTCTGTGGTGGGGTGTTTACTCAGCGTGCTCAATGCATTGGGTTTTATTCCCAGTAGGTGAAAAGCAAACAGAAAACCAAAAACAAAAGAAGTCTAAAATCTCAAATCTTTCTGAGACTAATCAGTTTGTCTTCTGATCCAGAAATTTATGTCACACATGTAGTGAATCCAGTAAGGAATTCGGTGTTTTTGTGAAGGAATTTCTTAAAATAACCCCAAAAATTAGATTGTGAACAACACAAAAGGAGGAAACCTGCCCTCTGTGTTTTTCACCTTATACTCTGTGGGGATCTGGGAAACCTAGTATGTCGTCAGGGGTTTACCATCATTTATTGTTTGGAGAAGGGAAGGAAGGGAGGGAGGAAGAAAAGAAAGAAGAAAGGAAACAGAGCAACCTCATTGAGCTGAAGAAAATGGGAGAATATGTTTCCTTCTCTCCCTCCTCCCTTCCCCCTTTCCCTTTCTCTTTCTCTTTCTTTCTTTCATGTGTCTCTTTATGTTGTCCAGAATGGTCTGTAACTCTTGACTCAAGTAGCTGGGACCACTGGTTTGTGCCCCTATACCTGACTGGGAAACAGGAGTTTTAAAATTTTAGTTTTGTAGGAAATAGCGGCACCTAGTAGGTAGGTGAGGCTTCGTCTCTTAATCATCAGGTCTTACCAGGAGGGCATAATTTATACCCTTGAAAGTGTTACATGTCAACACCTCTTGTTAAAACATACTTTTATTGTGAAACAAAATTTTATCCAGGTCAGGAATTTCTTTGAGATTACTTTCATTCCTGTACTTGAGTTTGTGAAAATTGAACTTGTCAGGAAGGTTCAGTGAAACTTCTTCTATAGTGATAGTCATCTCACAGGCAACTGTGTTAAAACATTCTGTTAAAAGTAAAATGTCTGGTTGTGAATCATGGCATGACCTTTCAGGGAAGACAAAACAAGCCAGACACCAGACACAGGAATCATGCTTTCTGTACTATCAAGAGTTATGAACCCTGGTTGAGGCAGTGGAGGCAACTTGTTTTCTCATTTGTGTTTTAGTAGTTATTTGGACAACACATTAACATCTTTTTTCCCTGGTTCTGGAGATTCAGCACAGTCTGAGCTACGTCCCTTAGCTCTGAGCTTCCTCTCAGCTCATTTTTATTATGTAATAACAGGGTCTTGTTAAGCGCTCAGGCAGGACTCTGACTTGCAATCCTTATGCCTCAGCTTCTCAAAGTGCTGGGCTTACAGGCCTGTGCCACTGATCCTGGCTGAGAATTTTTTTTTTTTTTAAATTAAAGTTCTTACCCACTGAGTTTGTAGTTACACTGTTGTGTTCCTGATCATAATGGAGCTTTATAAAAATTAAAGATTCCACCCAGACTTCCTGAATCTGAATCTCTTGGATAGCAGACCCAGATACTCTGAAGACCACTCAGGTAATTCTATGAGAGATCAGATTTGGAAACAGCTGAGATAGAGAGCGATTGAACTTTTCATCCATCTGTTTATTCTTGTTCATTTATCTATTATTTCTCCCTTGAGATACTGAGGATTGGACCTAAGATCTTTTTAAGATAGGGTCTCACAGAATTTCACATATTGGGTTCGAACTTGGAATTCTCTTGCCCCAGCCTCCCAGAGTGTTAGTACCATCGCTCCCAGCTATCCATATCTTGAGTAGAGTAAAATTACTTACCACAGGGCAGTAGTTACTGGGCATAGGGAGAAACCAGTCAACCAGCAAACCAACCAACCACAGTTTCTGTTCCATGGGATTCATGTGCTGACTGAGAAGTCTGAGTTGATCTTTAAAGGAGTCACAAACTCCCCAGGAGTCATGGGCTGAAGATTTTGTGTACACATTTTTCTAGCTTTTATCAGATTCTCTAAGGGGTCAATGACCCATTAAAGGTTAAGGACTAAGATTTTGGGCTTGTACAGCTGTTCTGGGAACAGTACAAGAGGGTAATATGTGTGTTGCCACTTAATACATTTTTCACTTTTCATGAGGTAATAGCAGTTTGAAAGCTGCATATGTTTTCATAAATACAGAAAAAATGCATTAATACTGGGTTGTGATTAGAACAAAACCAAGGTATAGTAAAATATTTTGAGATATGTTGACACTGAAACAGCACTGTGTTCAGTTGATGATGAGTGCTTAAGCAGGACAGTATGTGCAGGGTTCACTCCACTTTGTTCATAGTACATAGTTATCAAAACTATGGACAGTAGTTTTCACTCATGAATATACATGAAGGCTAGTTGTGCTGTTTTTGTTGGGTTCTAGCCCCAGCATGGTTATTGATTTGGTTAATTCCAAAATACTTTTGCCAACTATAACGGTAAAATATAGGTAAAATTCTTTATCCATTTAGTTGGATAAATTAGAATGCTTTTAGAGCTGAGGAGGGAGTTAGAGATCTTCATTTTTACAACCTTTGTGACATCTTTATAGATGTTCAAATATTTGTGTCACTTATTTTAAACTTTTACATATATTGTATAGTACTCATTGATCTTTTCTTCTTAAGTGGTTATTTATCTCCTTATGTTGATTTTAGTCTGTTAGATAGTGATTGTTTGTTCTAAGTTTTACTTTTTAATAGTCTTTGCTATTGTTTGGTATACTGAGCACATAACAGTATTCAATAACTATTTGATTAATTGGTGTGTTGATTAGTTCTGCCTTTGACTGTTGTATCCTTGAGAGACTTGAAGATGGAGTAAATCTGGAGTTAGAACTGACTGCATACTTGGAAAGATAGATTTGTCAGATTTGTCTCTTAGCCTTATTCTATATGCATGTATATATGATTTTATTTTATGTTTATTTACAGTTGATCTTAGTTATTTGTAGTTCTTTAAAATCTTCACGATTTAGATTTCTTTAGTTAAAACTTTGGTAGAGTAACAGTACTTAAATTTCACTTGAGAAGTTTTAAATGTAGTAGAAATCAAGAGTTTTTATTAGTTCCTGTGTCAATTGATTGTACTAGGGATTGAACAAAGGACTTTCTTCCATTAATATTCCCTGCCCCATTTCTAAAAGTTTATTTTTATTTATTTTGAGAAGGGTCTTATTGAGTCTCTTAAATTGTCCAGGCTGACAACTTAGATCTTTGTGATCTTTCTCCAGCCTCGCAACATTAGTGGAATTATGGCACTATGGCATTATGGCAGGTTCCACCACATGTGACTTTTTTTTTTTTTTTTTTTTTTTTTTTTGGTTGTCTTGGTACTGGGGATCAGTCCCTGGAATTTGCACAGAGCTGTGTCCCCAGACTACTTTTTTTATCTTTATTTTGAGATGAGGTCTGTCTGAGTTGCTAAATGGCCCACATTGGACTCAAACTTGGGATCTCTCTTGCCTCAGCCTCTCAAAGTGCAGGAACTACAAGCATGTTTAATGGGTCTTTGTGATGAGTGACTTTTAAATTAAAAAATTGGTGTATATTGAAGGTATAGGACATGGTGTTATATAAATAATAAAATGTTACTATCCTGAAACAAATTAACATATGACCCAGCATTCCTGCTAACAATTTCCCCTCTTTGAGTTTTGTGTCAAGAGGTTTTATGCTAACTCTACCCTATTCAAAATACATTACAATTTTATTACAAAATTTTTTGTATGTGCAGTGTTTGTTCATCTATGCATCTGTTAGTTGATATTCTTTGACTTTATATTCTCTCATTTTTTCTTCAACCTATTCTATCCACGTACTCCTGTTTTGTACATCTTTGTATTTGGCTTCTTAAAGAAGAATTTCATGTATGACATCATGTTTTATATTTCTTCGTGTATCTGACTTTTTTATTTTACATGATGTCCTCAGGTTTTCTGACGTGACAAGTGGCAAGATCTTACTCGTTTTAGGGCGTGTGTGTGTGTATGTTACAGTTTCTTAATCTGTTTGTTAGTTAATAGACTGTTAGGTTATTTCCATATCATGGCTACCGTGAATAGCTCCTCAGTATAAATGAGGTTGGGGACATCTTTAGGAGGTAGCAGTATCATTTACTTTTTGAGGATATGCCCAACAGTAGGATTAGTAAATCATAGGGCATTTCTATTTTAATCCTTTAGAAATTTCCACATTGTTTTCCATTTGTAGCTCTAAAATTCTACATTTACATCCAGTATACAGAAGTATATTTTTTCCCACTCCCTCTTTTTTATCTTTTGACTTTTTAATAATAACCAATTTAGTGGATATGAGGTAGTATTTTGCTTGTATTTTCTTGACTTGGATTTTGCTGGTGTTTGATGTTGGGCAATTTTTACATACTTGATGAGTTTGTGTCTTCCTTGGAAAATATATGCATGAAATAGTTTCTCTACTTTTTAATGAAGATATTTTCCTTTCTGCTATTGAGTTGTACAAGTTCTTTATAAATTTTGAGCAGAAATCTCTTACCACATACATGCAAATATTTTTTCTAGTCCCATAGGCTGCTTTACTTATTTTTTGTTTTTCTTCCTGTACAGCTTTTTAGTTTGATTAGTTTGATGTAGTCTTTTTTTCCCCCTTATCTTTCTTTAATGTACTAGAGATCAAGCCCAGGGCCTTCTAACTTCTAAGTGAGCTACATCTTCTGCCCACTTTTTTTTTTTTTTTAATTTCTGGTCTTCTAAGTTGTCCAGGCAGAGTTTGGACTTGCAATCCTTTTGCTTCTCTCTTTTATAGTGCTGAGATTACAGGCATGTACCAACAGGTCTGGTTTATTTTCAATGTTTTGCGCTTCTGGTGTTAATATCCACGATATTACCAAGGCCAGTGTCAGGAAAGAAAGATCTTAACACAGACTTGATTACAGATTGGATATATGCTAAATAAATACATGTCACCCTCAATCTGTCCTAATCTAGAAGTTTTGTCAGTTGTATTTGGGCGAAGAGAATATTGGAGGCTTTTAATGAGTAGGAGACTGTAGATTGTCTTTAGTTATTTTAAAAATCTGTCCTTGAATGTTTGGAGAAGAGGCTTCTGAACTGTGAAGGCAGGTGTCACAAAGCATGCTCTAAGAAGTACACCTGCCAATGGTTAGCTTGTAGAAGAGATGGATCAGGATGTTCTATGCTTGCTATCTCTACAGTATTTTCTGGGTTGACTTCTGGGAGAAGGATTTAGATCCCAGTGGTCAATCAAACCCATCTGCATTAGAAACATAACTTGTCATTTGCATAAAGAGAATAAATTTATAACAGTGCTTTCTCAGGGTCTTGAGTTGCAGTTGCTGAAGACATTCTGATAGCTTTTTTTTACAATTCTCCTGGATTTTTGTAATGGGTGTTAACACTGGGTGTGACTTTTGATTCTTTCCATCCCAAAGCAGTTATCACTATGGGATTTTCAGGTCTGAGTGCTCTAACTAAATCTGATTATTGTTCAAAGTCTAGATCTGTTCCATATAACATTTTTAAAAATAGTTCAGCCTTAGGTGTTCTTTGTATTTAATCCCATGATGATCCTGTGTATTGAGTTTGAAAAAAACCCCTATATTTGTTCAGTCCTTGAACTCTCATAGTTGAGCTCCTAAAATTCAGATCATTTAAAAGCTGCACATTGATATTCTGTTCATTGGAGTTTGCCTGTGTGCTTACAAATCAAAATAGAAATTGAGTTTAGTTGTTTGGTGTATACATTTGGGTTTTTATTTCAAGTCGACTTAAATAATGTTAATAAGGATGCATGGTTCATGCTTTATGTAGAATAGGGGCCTCCCACTTCTTTTTTAAAAAAGAGAAGAGAAAGAAAGAAGGAAAAGAAAAAACTTACCCATTATTTGTAAGAGTTTGAAAAGTTTTTTTTTTGACGTCAGAGACTAATAACATTATGGTCTGCAGTTAAGGGCAATTATTCCTATATTGGTGATATATCATTACTGTAAGTAGATATTTTGTGAAAAAAGAATTTGAGGGGAAATGGAGAGGATGGAAGGATGTCTTTATGGGGGTGGGGGGTCAGTCTTACTAGGAGTGCTAGAATGATTTCTTCAGTCCAACGGTACCAAAGGGTATCATGCATTAATGTTATGGGCCCTAGTTCAGAATCCTCTTTCAGACACTTGACACTGATTTGTTCATCTCAGAACTGAGGTCTTATGGGTTAAGAGGAGAGAGAGTAAAAGTGCATCATATTCTGTGCCAGAGGAGGTACCGAAACTGGTAAAGGAAGAGGAGATGTTAACAAATCAGGCCTTGGCAAGGAAGTCTGTCTTGAATCAGCAATCATTTGGAAAGCTTCTGCTGCTGTATTTTACAGAAGTAAATGTTTGTTGCTACCAACATTTTCTCTGTGGCTTACTTTTAGGACAGTTTCAGAAACTGTCCTAGAAATTAAGGTTGCTTTTTTTTTTGCTCCTTTTGACAACATTAAGCAATTAATTTACAGCTAGCTCAGTTAGACTTCAGCCCATCCAGCAAGTACGTGCCCTTTTAGAGACTTTGACACTAACTGTACTTGTAGTATAGAGACAGCCAAACAGTTTACATTTATCTTCGTCAGTATAAGACTCTGCCTTGGTATGGACAGTCATATTTTCTATTTATTCTACCAAAACTAGCGCTAAAATGTTTGGTGCTTATTATAATTTTACCCATTAAACACTTTGAAAATGACAAAACTCACACATGCTTATTACAGATAAAGAAGGTAGAGATAGATAAGTAAGAAAGATAACACATAGTCTTAATACCAAGGGAAAACCATTAATAACCAATGTTTTTTCCATGTAATTTAGTACATGCATCTGTATAATACATTATTAGTCTAATATGTCCTGATTTTACAAAAATGGAATCATACCATCTACACTTTTTGTAGTTTTGTTGTCTACATTTTTTTTTTTCGAAATGAATTGGAAATAATCCTTTTTTGCAGCATTTTAAATGCCTGCATAATAATCCATTGTGTGGAGGTACTAAAACACACTCAGTCTCCCTATTGTTCCTACTTGAGCTCTTTGCAGATTTTTCATGTTACATGTAATATTTTGATATTTTTTGTTAGTAAGTCTGTGAACTTTTGTTTAAGTATTGGAAACAAATTTGTAGATGTTGAATTATTTGAGGAATGGCTTGCATATTTTAAAATTCTTTAATATGTGTTGTTGAATTTACCAGTTTTAACTTTTTACAGTAGTATCTGAGAACTTTGTGGTTTTTTGATATTCAATAATATGAAATATGGAATATTGACTCATAGATGGTTTAAACCTTGGTCAGTGATTTTGCTGTTATGCCTAAGATTTATGCTAGCTTCATAAATCTTTTGTTACCTGTGTCAGATTAAAGAAGCCAGTGTACTTCATATAGTACTGTATGACTCTGACCATTTTTAGTACTGTTTTTGTTTTGAAAAATGGCACGGCAGGCGAGTAATTCTTCAAGACATAATATCCCCTTCCAAAATACTATTTTCAGATGAATATGGACCAACCTAAAGAAATAGACTGAAATCAAATTCAAGCAAGAACTAGTTTTACCAGTATATGAAAATAGAAATGTTTTAGTCTTTTTTTTTTGAAGAAGTAGAATCCATGACTGGAGGAGCAAGGTAAACTGGCATCTTCATTAAGGGTGGCTTTAGAAAAATTGTCATTATGATGGTTTGTCTACGTTTCTTGAAGAGTACTTAACTTTGGTCTCTAATTCACTTTTCCTATATAAACCACTAGTCTGGAAACCTTAAGAACTCATATTGAATCTTACTATCTGTATTTGCAGAGTCTTAAGTGTTGGATAGAGAGGAAGACAAAAAAATGGATGCTCATTGTTGTCTGAACAGTGAATACATACTCAGAAGAGTGAGAATAAAGAAAAGAGCTTTTAGAAATTAAGGTTGAATGCTCAAATGACTTCCTGCTCAAGAGCAAGTTAATGGTACAAGCAGAAGCTGGAGTTCTCCTTATCATTGTATTACCCAAATTCTCATGATACTAGGATTGTGTGTTTTATTCATCATGGTTCTTTATATGATTATATTTAAATAATCAGTAATGAAAATCTTATTTTATATGTAGTATATTTTTCCCAGTTTTTCTTCTTTTGCTTGGAAATAGCCTTAGTATTTATGAGAATTCAACACAGTAGTTCATATTTTTATAATATTTTTACTGATCCAGTTTCATTTCTAACGGGTGTTTAATTCACTCCAAACAGTACTTTCCATTTACATGTCAAGGGGTATTAAATTGACCTCTGATCTGCAGATTCAAGGTGTCAGCTGCTCAGGAAGCAAGTTAGGTAGGGATTGAGGCAGGTAAAGCAAAGGCCCAGGTAGAGCTTTTTTTTTTTTTCCTTTCTGTTATTTTTTATTTTTCATTTTAAGAAAGTAGTATATGAATACAATTTCTGTTGGAAACATTTTAGTTTGTTAGTGTTGAAGATTGCCTTGCAATGAAAGTTGGTTTAGGGTAAGTGAGGAGAAACAAGAAAAGAAAATTATGTTTTTATTTTTCTCTGTGACTTTGCCATTACCCCTTCTTAGTGAATTATTACAGGGTTTTATTAACGTGTGTGTTTTAGAATTTAGAAATCATGGGAGATAAACCAGCATGGGATATTATACTCTTAGTTTCCATAGTGTTTAATATCATATCTCTGTATGTTAAGTAATAGGGGAGTATACTAAAATGTACCTGGAGAGTACTTACCTCTTTTATATCCTGTTATATTCACTACTTGATGGAAGTGCAGCAGATCTCAATTTAAAAAGGAACAAAACTAGTTTGACCCCAGAGAAAGGAGTTAGGCTTATCTTCTGAATGAAAGTTCCTCCTTGGTGGCATATGTTCAGCAGAAGACTCTGAGAGCTTTTTATTTTATAGATGTGTGGGGGGAGAGAGAATTAGCCATTAATTCGTGGTCATGCAACCGGTTAGAGAAAGACCTGCAGGTAGAACCTAGAGTTTAATACCTGTCTGCTTTGTCCTTTCACTTTTTAATCTTAGATGAACTATTAGCATGGTTTTGAAGGGGGAGGGTTAGAACACATTGTGCCCAAAGGCATCTAAAAGGCTTACTTCTTTACTTTTCCTGGTGGTCCTGAGCATTCTATTCCTTTTCTGAGGGTAAGTTGGATATGGCTAGAAGGAAAATTATGATAGTGCATCAAATTGTCTTTGATGATAGGTCTACATTATCTTTTTAAGAAGGCAGAGAAGACAATAAGGAAAGTGTTACATTGACTCTGGGCCAGCAAAAGCCAGGGTACTGGATGATCACATCTTTCTGCTGCTGCATTGGGGTGATTGCTGAGCATTGCAGTTCCAGAGATACAAAGTTACAAAGGCTTCTTTGATTCTTAAACTTAACCTAGATTCCTGGATTTAGTGTATGGTCTTAATCAAGCACCAACTCTGAATCCTCAGTTTCCTCTTTCAAAATTTAAGGGAGTTTATAGTGGGTGATTTATTCTAAGATACTTTGTGGATATTAAATTATTATTTTGAAACACCAGGTATTCAGCAAAAGGCCTTTGCATTGAGGTACAATTCCATCCTCTTACTTCTTTTTAAAAATTAAAAATTTTGAGCCATGGTCTCACTGAGTTGCTAAGTTTGTCCAGTCTGGGCTTGAATTTTGTAATCTACCTACCTGAGCCTCCCATTAGCTTCCCAGAGTGTTGGGCTGGAGGAGAGGAAAGGTGAGCAAAGGGACTGGGTCCCCTCGTCCCAAGTGTGTGCCATCACTCCCTACTGAATTATTATTTTTTTAAGAAAAATTTCCACATGATTACAGATAACCAAACATAAATTTCTGACAGTCTATTTTTTTTTTTTTTTGTACTGTTTTGATTGGTTTTCATGGGAATTTGAAAAATGTGTACAGGCTTTACGGTGCTCAGGCTGCTAACAGTTATTTACGGAGTTCCCACCAGGTGCTGAGGGACTATGAAAGAAATAGTGTCCAGAGCCTCAAGGAGACCAGAAAGACTTCTTTATCTCCTCAACTGTAGTTGGAAGGTATTCTTTTCTTCATTTGGTTTAAGCACTCTGAGTGCAGGAGGTTTGTCTCTAAAACAGTACAGAGTTCAGAAAGTACTGGTTACATAAATGAATGGATGAATTCAATCATCAGTTTTGCTTATATTTATCAATCTGCTGGTGAGATCATTTTCTTAAGGTTATTAATGCCATTAACTTGAATAAATTTCCCATAAGGTATTCATTTCTCACTGTTCATAAAGGAATGAGGCGAGGATATTTCGAGTCTAATAGAAAATAATGCATAAATACTAGTTTGTTTTCTTGGAAATTGACTTTAATGTTAGCATATTGAAATATTGTGATAACTTTCTTAATGTTATTTAATTTGATTTACCATTTTTCAAACTTATTTGGCCCCAGAATCTTGTTCATTCAGCTTCCCATGGATTGTTGTTAACATCTACAATTTTGACTTGTAAAATAGAAAAGTTGATAAAGAAAATAGTAATATGGAGCAAGAAAAAGTAACAACATTAATTACAACTAGTTAATTTCATATTGATGTACCATATATGTTAAGCACTGCTACTGGTAGTTTTGGGTGAAATACCTGTCTTTATATTTTCTTTAAAAAATGACCACCTCATTGCCAATATAAGGATGGGCAGTAGAGATATTAAAAGAGGTTACTGATGTCTTACTAGTTATTTAGTTATAGAGGTTAAGTGGTGGAGTTTTAATGTGTGTCAAGGATTGGCCTGTCAGATACTGGAAGGAAATAATGATGAAAGAAAGTCTTTGTATGTTCCTTTCAGATCTGGCTGTTCAGAATAAAAACTTTTAAATAAATTACAGTAATGAATTACTCAAATGTATAGTAAACAGAAATAGGATTCAGAAGAAATAGCATTTTGTCCTCAGTTTAGGACAGGGTTGATCCTTCAACAAGGCAAAATCAAATTAACTAGAACCCCTTGAGATCACCGAGACAAAATTTTTCTCATATATTAAAACTCAAATCATTTTTGTTTTGGAAATAATGCATTATGTATAATTCAGGTAGAGCCTTTATGACATTTGTCATGGGTTTTATCATAGTCTTCTTTATGTGTGGACTAGCTCAGGACAAGGTAGTGTTGTCTTAGTTCCTGAATCTCTTGAATCCTGTGGGGGTCTTAGCACCACACAAGGGCTGGAGGAGAGGAAAGGTGAGCACGCGGCTGGGCCCTCTCGTCCCAAGAGTACCAGACCCAGCTGGGAGTCTGTCAAAGCAGGAACTCACTTTATTGAGGAAGTACAGAAGCTTATATAGGGTAGAGGGAGAACGTGGCAAGGAGGGAAGAGCAGGCAGTCTGACTTGGTGTTCACATAAGTGCACGTTAGACCAGTCAGCAAGATGTCTATGCAGGCAGGCGCCAGGTGCTCACAGCAGTAGTATGGGGATCATGCATGGTCCACCAGGACGGAAATGGCTTGGCCTAATCATCTTCCTTGGTAAACACCCAAGGTGGCCGCCACTGAGATTTCCGGTGGGTGCCATCTTAGATATCACCCCATAGGGTCCCCCTTTTTGTTTATAAAAGCTGCTGAGATCTTTGGTCTCATCTCTGTTCATGATCCCTTCATTAGGCCGGGAGCCACAGTGCATGCCATGACATTATTGTCCCCAAACCTGGGATATCCTCCCGGGGATGCGCCTGTCTTAGGTTGTCCTCGCTCTAAGGATCTTACCTGTCACTGGCTGCCATCCCAGCTGCCAGAAGAACGAACAGGTGGAGGGAGTACCCAGATTAATGGAGGGGCTCTAAGAAACTTGTGGGTGTTTGTAGGTAGGGCCGCAGGAGTGGAGAGTGACATAGGTGGATACCTGTTGGACCTGGATGGAATCAAGGCTAACTCTGACAAATGAGAGAAACTTGTTAATAAGGCATGGATCAAATGTTAAATCAAAAGTAATATCAATGGTCTGGCCAGGGCAGAAATAAGAGTAGTCAACCATGGAGATGCCAAGAACAAGGATTGATGTAGACATTCCTGGACAAAGGTAAAACTGGGTCTGAAGAAGTCAGGCTCACAGGCAGGGAGCGTGACACCCATAATCAGCTGAATAATTATCAATAGCAGTTTGGCCAGAGTAATCTTTGTCAAATGAGCCTCCCAATAAATCACATAGGTCAAAGGAAAAAGAAGGCAATGTAGGTTGTGTGTGTGTGTTGGGGTGGGCGTGGTATAATTAACTACAATGGTACGGCCTGTAGCCATGTCAGAGAAGACCCATGTGAAGTTGTCAATTGTGTGAGGAGAATAAGGAGCAGAAAAAATGGGAGGGAGGGTCATCAGTAGGGCAAGGGTGATATACTTATCCATCAGAAGGCACAGGTGGGTGTCCTGTGGAATCAAACGAATGAGCAGAGTGCTTGCCTTGAGAAGAGAAAAGGTGAATGAGCCATAACAGGTTAAGTAAAGAGTCATTTGTCAGGGAGATGCCTTTTTTCGCTCTCTGCGACTGCGGTCTCGAACCGAGGCACCTTGTGGTTGTGTCGCCGTTGAGGCGGCATCACCCTCTCTGAAAAGGGTGGTTGGAGGAAGGTACTTTAGGTTCCTGGCCGGTATCCAGAGGGGATTAGATTGGCCTATTGGGAAAACACATCCAAACCCACGGCCCATCATTACGAGAGGGTTGGTACCACTCCATTGGCCCGTGAGGGGATCCTTCCATTTGGCCATGAGAAGAGATTGGGCCTTTATATTAGTCCAGTGTTTTTGGAAATGGGGGAAAGATTCTCCTTCATAGGAGTTAAGGACATTAAGTGTGAATAAGGCCATGTGGAGCTGTTGATGGGGAGAGACTGTCTCCTGTTGTCTTTGTAGTTGCCTCTTAAGATTTTGGTGATTTTTTTTCAATAAGGGCTTGTCCCTTTGGATTGTAGGAGATCCCTGTTACATGTCGGATCTTACAGCATTGGAAGAAGGAAGTAGTACTACAGCTAATAAAACAGGGCCTGTTACCCGTTTTTACCTGGAGAGAGAGCCCCAAGGTGGTAAAACATTGTAAAAAATGGCTTTGGGCATGTTTGGATTTTTTCCCCCGAGTGGGTGGTGGCCCAGCATGCATGGGAATAGGTATCGATGGAGACAAACACGTATTTAAGTCTTCCAGAGGGGGAATAATGAGTGACATCTGTTTGCCATAGAGAGTTGGGCTTCAGTCCATGAGGATTTACCTGGGGTTCCTGAAGTGGCGGAACATGAAAAAAAGGTTGGCACTCCTTGCAAGTCCAAATAATCTTTTTAAGATCTCTGGTTGGGACATGGGAGGTGGAGTCCCTGCCAATTGATGTGGGTCAGATAGTCAAGTCCTGAGCCTCCTGTAGGGGTTCAGATTGAGCCACCAGGGGGCGTTGAGAGGCAAGGGCATCTGCCAAGCTGATGCCCTGAGAAATGAAGCTGGGAAAGCTTTGATGACCCTGGAGGTGTTGTAAATAAATGGGAGCCTCCTTCTGGCTTAACAAAGTCCTGACCTGAATCATAATAGGGGTGGTAGGATTGGAGAGTCTCATGCTCTACCTACTGAGCTAGCCAGGCTTCAGTTTCCAACTAAAGGGGATTTCCTCTTTAGGGAGGACTGTCCTTTCTGTCTGGGTATCAGTAAGGCAATGGAAATTTTTACCATTAATGCAGATATCCATTTTAGGCCTAAGGCCTTTTACCAATGGCACTGTGCAATTGGCTGGAATAGGCCTTTGAGGACCTCCTTGGGGTAATGGGGCTGGAGATTGCCCCCTTCCTAGTTTAAAGGTTTCCCATCCCTGTCAAACTTTGAACGACAGTCCTTGAGCCAATGAAAGCCCTTTTTTATAATATGGGCAACGAGTTTTAGGTAGTTGGGAAGTGGCTGCAGGTGAAGGACCTGGCGGGGCCGGGTGGGGCATAGGACATTCCCTCTTGAAATGGCCTGTTTGGCTGCAGTTGAAGCAGGCCTTTGATTTCTGCTTTGCGGCAGGTCCGAGAGAAAGAGCCTGTGAGAAAGCCTGGGTTAAGGCCTGGGTTTGAGCTTGTAAGGCCATGGTGAGGGATTGGGCCTGGTGGGCCTGTGTTTCCACATCCTTAGCCACAATGATCCACTTTTCCATCGACTGATCTTTATGGCTGGCACACGCCACCTTGTAGTCCACATTCATGCCATCCCAGACCAGAAGCTTAACAAATTGGTCTTGGAGCGGGCCGACAGGGAATTTCCTTTGGAGGCTCTTTTCAACCCTATCTATGAAGGAGGCCAGATCCTCCCCAGGTTTCTAGGTTATTCCAGCCATGGGGACCTCCAGGGGCCCTTCCTCCAGTTTTTCTAAGCAGTCAGGTCTAGGGCCCTTGCTTGATCTGTGTAAGGCGCCGGAGTGGCGGACTCCTAAGGGCCAGTGGCAAATTGGTCATTTGTACCTGATAACATGCCAAAGGTAATTGGAATGGCCGGGTTGGCCTTTTGGTTCCTTTCTGCTTGGGCATGACGTTCCTCCTTAAAGAAGGCACACCACTTAATGAAGAGAGGACCAGGCAGGACAGCCCTGCACAGGGAGCGCCAATCCTGGGTGGTGCATTGTTGGTGAGCAAGGCCCTAGAGGATGATTTCAGCCCAAGGGGAATTAGGCCCATCCTCCCTGACTGCCTTTTTTAGTTCCTTGAGGTCTGCCATTCCCAAGGATACCAGTGGGTGGGTCGGTTGCCCCCTGGGGGCAACATTTACTGGAAAGGCCTGAGCAAGCCCTCCCCGCCCCTCCCCTCCCATTCCCTTCCCTTCCTTTTCCTTCTCCTTCCTCCCTCTCTTCCTTCCTTCCTTCCCTTTCTTTCCTCCATCCCTCCCTCCCCTCTCTCTCTCTCTCTCTTTCTTTCTTTCTTTCTTTCTTTCTTTCTTTCTTTCTTTCTTTCTTTCTTTCTTTCTTTCTTTCGAGACAGGCTCTCAATCTGTAGTCTAGGCTGGTCCCAAACTCACTTTGTAGCCCAGGTTGGCTTCAAAGTCACAGCAATCCTCCTACCTTAGTCTCCCAAATGGTAGGATTATAGGCATGCGCTACCATGCCTCCCAGCTTATGGGGTGCTGGGGGATCAAAATCAGTACTGAGTGGTTGCTAAACAAGTTTTAACAGTTGAGCTATTTGTCCAGCCCTGGAATATTTTTTCATATGGGCATTATGTAGTCATTAACTTTTAAAAAACCTTTCTTTATATTTTCTATTGCACCTTGAATACCATAAAAACAAGTTCATCTTGATATTTTCTTCTTCACTGGTGGTTGTATTTGGGGCTCAAGATTGGGGTACTGACTGGTGGTATTTCACTTTAGAGTATTTTACTCAATACTGATTGGGGACAGAGCAGTTCCAGTATGGCTCAGGGAAAATATAAACCAAAAATCAGCCTGAGTCAGTGTTGTAGTTAATTATCTTTGTGACCTTGAGCAAGCCACTTAACCTTCCTAATAACTGAAGTTTTTGGGCCAGAATTAGCATCATCTCTTCTAATTCTGACATTCTGTGATTCCCTGGGGAAGATTCACTTTCATCGAGAAGGTTTTAAGTTAGATATACTTCCAGGTTTAATTGGCTTTGTTCATTGAGTTTTTGTTCCCCCTTAACCCATTTGGAGCAAACACTACCTTTCAAGAAGCAAAACCTGATTACCTGGAACCTTAAAGATTGCAATTTAAATTTGATTTTTTTAATATTGAAGAAAAGAAAACGACAAGAAAACAAGCATATCTATCATGAAATAGGACAGTGCATCCCAGTTTTCTATACAGTCTACATAAAACCTTACAAATATATGTTTGACTCATCCTCCTGAATGTTTGAAGAATTAAACTTTATAGATATATTTTGAATAATTTTATCAAGAATTGAGACCAGAGCTTGCTTTATTCTACTGGTTCAGGTCCCTCCCATACTCAAGGGGAGAAGATCACAAAAGAGTTTGGGAACCAGGAGACAAGGAATGGGGGAGGGGACCACCATAAGTGTGCCAGCCATACATAAGATGGTAATTATTGTTCTACTTGCAGCACTGAATTAATTTTAAGATCCCTGTTGTGAACTTCATTGTCAACAGAGCCCCCAGTTCATATATTGAAACTTCAACTCCAAATGTGAGAAGATGGGAGATTGTTTATTAGGATTAGATGAGGTTATAAACATGGGGGTATGCTATTAGTGTCTGTAAGGAGATACCAGAGAACTTGCTTTTCCCGACCCTGCCCTGTGAAGATACAGCAAGAAAGTACCCACCTGTAAATCAAGAGAGGAAGTTCTAAATGGAACTCTGTTATGCTGGCACTGTATTGTTTGAACTTCCCAGTTTTCAAATGAGAAAAAAAATTGCTGTTAAAGCAGCCCAGTCTGAGATATTTTGTTGTGGTTCCCTGAGCTTCAAACAGTACCCCCACACTTTTCTGTTATTTTCTGCATAGCAAGAGATAAATAACTGAGATTAAAAGTAGAAGGATGGCAGTGACCACGTGGCAGCTTGGAAGGGAACATGTTTAATTGCAGGCACTCTTGTTTTTCACTGAACTCTAGTCACAAATATTTGTAGAGGGTCCTCTGTATTCTGCCTACTCTCCCCCCACCTCCTCTTTCTTTTTGGGCAGATGATGATCCAAAACACACTGCATTAAGTTTTTAAGCATTGGATTTCTATCCAGGATTATTTAAGGAAAACAAAATATTGCTCTTGAAAAGCTTTGATGCTGAGACATTATATAGTAAATTTTTAACTTCTTAATGACTTATTTATTTATTTATTTATTTTTGAGACAGGGTCTTGCTCTGTAGCCGAGGCTGGTCCTGAATTCACTATATAGCCCAGGCTGGCCCCAGAGTCTAGGCAGCCCTCCTGCCTCAGCCTCCGGAGTGCTGGGATTACAGGCATGTTCCACCATGGCCAGCTTTATATATTGCTGGAGAATTGAACCCAGCCTTGTCAAATGCTTTAATTGTTGTGCTCCTTTCTAGCCCCAATTTTTATCTTTTTTAACTTTCAGATTTTATTCACTCATTCATTTATAGGTCCATATGTACACTTAGATAAACTTGCTCTATTTCTCTAGTTTATGTCTTGATAAAACTAAAAACATTCAGATTTATCTAAAAAGAATAATCATAAAAATGTGCTGGGGCCTTAGCACAGTGTGAAGACCCTGGGTTGGATCTCTAGTATTGCAACAATAGGGGGGAAAAAAGAGAGCAATCATTTTCCAGCCCATAATAAACACCTATTGAGTGACAGTATGGCCAACTATGCAAGAATTACTTTACTACATTTATTTATTTTGTTTAATCATATATTAATTTTTTGTTTAATTTATCTATTAATGATCTACAAATAGAAGATGGGGGTGGAGAAAGAGCTAAAAAGAATCTATCTTTTTTCTTGAAAACAAGAAATCTTGAAGTCTCCAGTGTGTTTTTTAAATTTTTAAGCCACATACAATTATTTGTTTTTAAAAATTATAGCCAGAATTACCGAGTAGACATTTTTTGATATGGTGCTTAATTTCACTTACAAGCAGACGTGTGTGTGCAAGGGGAGAACTCCCAGGTGATGGAGAGATAGAATCTTGGTTTCGGAAAACCCATCCCTTGCATTTTACACTTAGGAGACCAAGGGCACCTTGCGGTGTACAGTCATGTTGACGAGAAGACACGGGACTCATAAATGATCTTTTATAAAGATAGTTTTGATAATTTTGATATTTTCATAGTTTTGCTAATTTTATTGAAAACAAACACTAAGTAAATTTATATGTAGGAAACCCAGTGACCTGGCGGCAGTCAGTCTGACCAGTGTGGCAATGCCATCTCTCGGTAGCCCCACGGAGCCACATGGGGATTCTCCTTGTTTCTCTCCCTCAGGCTTCACTTCAGCCCCAGAGTTAATGGTGTGTTGGATAGAGAGGACTGGGGGGAGGGAAGAGCTGAAAAGAGACTTCCAGCCTGGGCTCCTGCTGCTCCCTTTGGGGATTTAGAGCCTATAAAAACACTTTTAGCTCTTTGAATGGCGATAGATAAATAGCATTGACCCTTAATTGAAAGGGAGGACACCAAATGGACCAGAGGTCAAGAATTTACAAGATGACTAATGTCCAGGGGGTGTCAGCTGCACTGGTCTGAATTTACCCCTTCCCCTCCCGCATCTTTGCCTAGAAAATCCTGTGAGGGAAGGAGGAGGGAGGTACTTATCAAGTAAACAAAGCTGTGTTGTGTATACTATTGAGGTGAATGGTTTTTGGATGGGCTGAAATTTCAGGGTGGAGAAAGGCTCCTTAAGCCTTTTCTTTACTAGTATGTTAAAACCTGACTGCTACCTGAAGTTTGCCAATTACCCAATTATGACACACATTTACACATTAAAAAAGTAGGCTGTTACTGTTCTCTCTTATACAAGGATTTTAGTCACTGTACATCTTGTGTCTTTAAATAATGTATTAGGAACATTTTCAAGTCTGTAAGTGCTTTTTTAATGAGAGTGTGAAGATTTTAATGGGAATAGATTGCTTTACATGACATTTCAGAGTGACTTAATTGTAACAATGTTGAGAGGCTGTATTTTAAAGTTTGCTAAGTATGTCTCTGTTATAGTCAGAGACTTAAAAGAATGGATGGTTGGATATTCAAGTCAGCTTATTCCTCACATCTTCTTTTTCTAAACATTCTTTTATTACAAATTTGGTTACACCAAACCAGGCATTTTGTAAAGATTAGAGTTCTCTTGAACTGTTTAATTTTCAAGTAGGAACAGAGGACAATAACTGAGACTTGTGAGGGTAAGTTCAGAGACAAGTTATTTAAAACTTCCTTGGGCAGCTGTGTTGGTATTAGAGCATTTCCATTCTCCTTTTGCATAACCAGGAGGCCAAGATGTCTCTTGTTTATGCTTCTTGACCTGTCCTTATTTACTCAAAAACTTCACCTCTTAGCATATGCTTATAATCCTAGTATTTTAGGAGGCCAAGGAAGGAGGATTGCCAATTGGAGCCCAGAATGGGCAGTTCGGTGACTTAGTAATACCTGGTTAAAGAAAAGAAAGAAAAGAAAAACCTGAAAAACCTGGAGATGTAGCTCAACATAATAAATAATAATAATCCAGTCAACCAACTTTCACCTGACTGTATCTCATTTTTATTGAGGTGTTTTAGTTACTGTTCCTAAAGTATTGTCACTTTCTTGGTATGTTTACTTTTTGATGAACAGAATTCTAGATTTTTAAGTAATCTTTCTTTCAAAATAGTATGGTTATTTAAAGGTCTTATCCTGAACAATTGCTCTCTAGATACTAATAAATCTACTTTGGCAAACTTTTCAAAGTTAGACTCAGTGGTCAGACACTTTCTATCACTTTTAGTGGACTTTGTATTAATTTTCTAAGGCTTCCTCTACAAAGTGCCATGTAATAATTAGCTTAAAAAACAGAAAAACTCATAGTATTATACCTTAGAAGTTTGAAATTAGTGTTTTCAGAGAGGAAGAATGCTTTGTCTCTTCTGCACTTCTGGTAGTTTGTTGGCACAGTCTTTAGCATTTGGTTCATAGCTGCACAATTCTAGTCTCTGCCTTTCTTGTCATTTGATTCTTTACAGGGCCATCTTTTGATAGAGACACCAGTCAGATTAGGGACTCACCCTCTTCTAGTATGACTTTATCTTGATTAATTACATCCCCAGCAACTCTATTTAAATAGGTCACAAAATGAGTCAACAGGGTTTAGGACTGTAACATATATTTTTGGAGGAATTTTTCTGGCGCAGCTCATAAAAAGATTTGCTTCAAAAGTGCCCAGGAGATGCTGATAAGGCCTATGTGGGTTCTCAAAGCACGTTTCTTAGAAGATGTGTATATACAATGGTGTGAATGGTCTAAAAGAGAACATCAAATTGAAAACTTACGCACTCACTGTCCAACTTACGAAATGAAACTTTAACAACACCATAGAAAGCCCTAGAAATCTTGGAATTTTTTTTAACCATATCTCTTCCCCAAGAGATTAGGTTCAGGAGATTTGGAAGTATAGTGTATATTAGAATTAAGTAACCGTTTTCCCCCTTTTCATCCCAATGTGCATTTTTAAAGTCAGTCTTAAAAATTTTACTTTGAAATTGGGTAGGATTTTTGTTTTTAAAGAATAGAAATGATTCCAGAAAAGGTTTAGTAATCTCTTCACAGTGTGATAGAAGTTATTAGTTCCTTTTTTATGTTTGGGATGTTCCTGAAAAATTTTACCGATCCTTGTATAGATTTTCTTCATTAGTTTAGGCCCTTGACCCAGAAAAATTTACAGTGCTATACAGCTGGATTTCTTGTAGAAAGATGTGTTTCTCTGAAGATAGAGGACCTGTTATTGATTGTTTGCCTTGTAGTCTTGTCTTTCTCCTGAGGATTTTGTAAAGATTAATATACATTAGATATTCTTAAGTTTGTAAAATGCTTTGAGTTCCTTGGTGTAAGCTGTTATATAAATGTAAATAAATTATGTAGTATCTGAATTTGGTTGTTTATCACTTTTTATAGTATGTTTTAATTAAGAACTTAGAGCTGTTTAAATTGAGTGGCTGGGAAAGGTTTTAATCACGCAGCGATAGTTAAATAAGTAGATAGGAGCAGTAGCTGGTCCTCTTAAAGGAATGAATGAGTGCGATGCCTTTGGGAAATAGTCTTTCTGTGTGGCATTTGCTGAGCTGAGCTGTGGGTTAACGTCTCCTCCCATGTATGCGCAGGGTACCACAAGAGACTTAGCTATTCTCTTTGCTCTGTATACTTTGTCTTAGAATATCAGACACCTTAGACTCTGGGTTTCCTGAGTAAACTAGAGGCAAAAAGGAGATTTTCTTTATTTTTGTTTTTCATTTTCCTTTTACTGTTTAGTTGCTTGGAAAGCAAGAGGCAAGCCCTTCTGTAATCTGTGTTTGCCTTTGATTCATTATGCTTCTGTAGTTTAGTGAGCTGGGTTCCAAACTTCCTTTTGCCTGCTTTCCTCAGCTTTGTGTTTCAATGGGTAATACTGTTTAGAATTATTTAAGAGTGGAGATAGTACACCGTTCATTGTGTTTTCAGAGTTTTGCCACTGTGCTTGTTTTTTTTTTTTTTTTACCCTGCTGCTATGTGTACAAAGTCACATCATCCTCCTTTCTGTGGATGACTCTAAGCTAAAATCTAATGACCTTTCTTATTCACTGTGTATGTAGTAGGCACCTGTTAGCTAAGAGTGACCACTTAGGAGTCATACAAGAGTTCTTGAAGTGATGAAGCTGACCAGTGGAGGCATAAACATTTAAAACAAAACTAAAAACTAAAGCCAGTAATCAACTGGCTATAATTAGGTTAGGGATTTAGAGGATAACCACAGTCTTTAAGATTCTATAACAAAGGGAAACTAACCCAGTCTTGGGTTCTAGGAAGACCAGTGACATTAAGCAAAATCTGGAAGGATCCAGCAATAAAGAAGAAAAGAGAACATTGGCATCTAAAGAGCTGTCTTGGTTACTTTTTTGTTGTCAGGACAGAGTACCTAACGTTCACAACTTAAAGGAGGAAAGATTTATTTTAGCTCACAATTTCAGAGGGTCTCAGTCCATTCATAGGTCACCGGCGGTGGTGCAAACACGTAGTGGAGGTGGAGGCAGACAAAAGCAGCTTATGGCATCACAGACAGGAAGCCAAGTCCTTAAGAGGAGAGCTAGCGTACATCCTTCCAGCTCATATTCCAGTGATCCACCCCAGTGATCCGCCCCTTCTGACCAGGTTCTCTTTATTAACAGGACATGGTTCCATAGCTGTTCCACAACATCTAAATACACGAGGCTTTTGAGGGAACATTTCAGATCTAAACCAAAACAGAGGCATATCATGAAATCATTTTTCCTGTTATTTCTCTGCTGTTTTCATTTGCTGTACAGTCTTATGTAACACAACAGTTTTAGCTGAAGCTTGTCAGTTGCTTTGTTACACTGGATGGTTGGAGGTTGAAGACTATGGGAAAATGGTAGGGATTAAAAGTGGAATATAAATTAGATAGAAATGTTTAAAGTGATTTTATTTCATTGAAATGATTAACTCCTTAAATTGAACTCTTGACATACTCTTTCTTTAAAATTGTGCTCTGAGAACTTTTTAGAAACCTCCGCCTAGCCAGTGCATAAGGATGTCTGGAGAAGGTTAGAGTCTTGGGAAAGATGTATTTTTTGAAAGAAGTCCTCTTCATTCTTTCTATCAGTAGAAGGTAATACAGTCAAAACTTTACTTTTTAGCTAGGGATGGTGGCTTCTCTCTAATCCTATCTATTTAGGAGGCTGAAGCAGAAAGATTGCAATTTTGAAGAGATCCTACGTCAGCATAAGAAACGGAGGGCTAGGGATGAAGTTCAGTGGTAGAGCACTTGCCTGCAATGCCCTGGGTTCGATCTTTAGTAATGACAGCAAGAATCTTACTTTGTAGATATTACTTCCCAAACTGTGGACAATAAAATTTCCAGGAGACTGTTAAAAGTGTACTTTCCATAGACTTTCTATCCCAGGTGCGCTGAATTAGAATCTTCGGAGTAGGCCATTGTTAAGCCCTCTGTTGGAAGCCATTTGCCAAGAAAATAGACAGAGGCAGTGCTCCCAAAGAGGAGGATTTGCATCATGTTAGCCTCATGGGATCTCTATGTATTTATTATCTGCCATCTGTTGTCACCAGGATCTGGTAAGTAGCTGAACTGAATAGTTTTCAAGGCCTAATACAAAATGAAAACATGGGGCCTCTTATTAAAAATATATAGGAACTTCAAAATTACAACAAAAGACTATTAAACCAACTTTTTAAAGTGCTGCATGACCAATGAACTGCTTATTGTTCCCTCTGCACTACACTGTCCTGTTCTTCTGTCTCTTGGGTCCCACTGTATGTAATGTTGCTTTTTACCTTTTCTTTTCACCTGGACTTATCTCATTCTTTGTACATACTATATTTAGAATTTTGTGCAAGTGGCCACAGCAAGACTTGAATTCATTGAGGGGCCAGGTCTTCTTTTCTACGTCTTTGCCATTAGCTGAAGCTCTGCCTCTGGCTTTGAAATGTGCTAAGTAAAATGCTTTAGGCTGGCTGCTTTTCCTTTTCTTTTTTTTCATCCACACCCTCCATTTTGAGGACTTGATCCCAGACCTTTTTTTTTTTTTTTAAATTTTGAGACGGGTTTTGCTAAATGGCTAAGGTGTCCAGGCTGGACTTAAACTTAGGCTCTTTCTGTGTTAGCCTTCTAGAGTTCTGGGATTATAAGAGCACTCTATCATGTCTGCCTTGAATTCATTTATTTTGTGAGTGTTTGTGTGTGTGTATGTGTGTGTGCTTGTGTGCCTGTATGGTGGTAGAAATTGAACCCAGGGTTTTATACTGTTCTACATCCCCAGCTCTTTTTATTTTATATTGTATTTTGAGACAGAGTCAATAAAAATGCCAGGATAGGCTTAAACTTGTGATCCTTCTTAGGGTGCTGGGACTATAGGCATTCACAACCAAGTTCAGATTTGAGTGCTTTTCTTAAAGCCTACTTAAGTTTCATGTCGTTAAAAATGGAAATGTCATTCAGAATGAGGTGTGGGAAACAGTTTTGCTTTAGCAGTGTTGTGTGGAAAGTGCAGACCTGCCTGGGTATGACGGGTGTGAAACAGTGTAACAGAGAAAATGCGAGATGAACTTATGACATCTGTGGTAAGCTATATATCCTCTGCTCTTCTCACTCTTGACACCTTTGATAGCTGCTACCCTACCTCTGAAAACCAGTGTGCTTTTTCTGGATTTCTCATTGACCTCTGAGTTCCTGGGAACAACAGCTTTTTCTGAGCCATAAGTTCAAGTGTGCTGTTAGCACATCCTCAGGATATGTTTCTTTTGGTGGGAAGGTGGCCATTGTGCTCAGTGGGTTGTATTGAAAACTTGCCATTCTTGGATTTTTTGACCTACTGTGATGTGGTGAAGTCTTAAAAGCTCAATGTACTTGGTAAATGAATTTGTGGTTCTGTAGGCTAAGTATTAGACCCTGCTTCTATTTTAAAGTGATGAGTATATTTCTGCTTTGAAGTAACAGGAGATAGAAATAAATTTGGGCACGAGATCTGTGAGCCTCCTTTATTTTCTGATGGATGAGCCACTAAAAGTTTAGGAAAGTAAAATAATATTAAAAGTTGTTTCAGATGTTTAGTATTTGAATCAACTGGAATGTTTGAGTTCTTATTCTTTCAGCACATAAGTATTTGTTCAGATTGTTCTGTTATTACTTTTGAGGACTGTCTTCTAGCCTTAATATGATGGAGTTAGTGGAATGAAATATGTGCATATCTCCCTGTGACATTGTTTTGAGATAGGGAAGTGAACAAATGGTTTGAAATAATAATGTTCAGATGAAAACATGTGAGCCATAACTTAAAAAAAAATTTTAATAAAAGAGAAAAAATAAGTGAGTGGTAGCAGAAAATAGAAAGATAGGTTTTGTGGAGAGAGATAGGGAGTGTGGTATTGAAATTGGAGGAACAGAGGCAAAAATGATCCAGTTCCTCAATCTGAATGTCATTATCAAGTGTTGCAAATACATACTAATAAAAACAGTGATTTTGGAAAATAAGTTTTATGAGCCACAATAAAAAAATAAGAAATAGAGGAAATTAATTTTAGTAATTGATTTAACCTAGTATATAAAATTTTTAATTATCTCAACATATCATGAGCATAGAAATATTAATGAGATATTTTTTCCCTACAGTAGGTACTGTACTGGGCAGTATACATCTTTACTTTAAATATAGTGGCACGTACATTTATTTCTTATTTACTCTTTGTAAGTTGCCTTTAGCCCATATAAATTAGTCTGTGAATGTGGTGATTCCCATGAAAATATTCTATGGGAAAATGGAGGATGTTGGGATATGGGCTGCTTATCTGTTTTAGAGTACTGAGTGAGGGGATCTTGTGAGCCCAGAATCCTGCAACCTAAACTTTGCGTAAGATCTCTACTGAGCATCTGAAGGTAGTAGGTTCAGCATCTGTGGAGGACAGAATTCACTTTGTACAGGTAGATAGGTTGCCAGTAAAGGAGAATTTCTCTTTGCAGTTATATCAGACTCTTTTTTTTTTTTTTTTTTTTTTTTGGACCTCCTGTCTGTTCTTTAGAGCTTGCTGCTGATTTACATACTTGTTCCAAATAGGGTCAATTGGGAAGGAATGTATGGGTTTTGAGATTATTAATCAACATGTGAAACTTCTTTGTGACATTGAATTAGAATTTAAGTTTTAAGTGGATGCTGTAATCATTTCTTAGGCCGGTTAGACCATCAAAATGAACAAATTTAGTCACCAAAAACCTTTATACATACCTGTCCAGATTGGTAGTGATTTCTAGATAAAGACTACTTTGTATTTCGCCTGTGTGTGATTCGAATGGAACTTTTTCCTTTCATTTTTGAGATCACTGCTGAAAATCCACTGACAGAATGCAGGGAAACAATCTTGATTAGATTAGGGCAGGTTAGATTAAATCAAATGGGTGAAGCTCTTGGAGTCTCCACCTTGCAGGAGACACCATAATGGCCTTCAAAGCATCCCTAAGTCCTATTAGATAAGTTAATCTTATTGAAAGTTTTAGGTCTGCCTAAAGTGGTATTGTTTTATACTTTCTTTTGTGGTGTATGGCTGTTAAGGTGAGCTGACACTGATTTTTTGAGGCAGAGTCTTACTCTTTAGTCTAGACTGGTGTTGGACTTACTCTGTAGCACCAAACTGGCCTTGAACTGAAGGCAATCTGCCTGCCTCAGCCTCTCAAGTGCTAGAATTACAGGTGTGTATCCCCATACCTGTATTCATTCCAAGTTTTTCCAAATATATTTCTATTGGTTTGAGTCAAGTTATTTTAAATAACTTGAAGGCTGATACCTGCATTTGGTAGAGAATATGTTCCAAAGAGAAAGTAGTCTGTCTTCTGACTGCCCTTTGGCTTGTTGGCTGTTAGTGTCTCGGCAAGGTAGCAGGTCTTTTTTTGGTTTGAAAGCTGTGATTTGGGAAAAGAGAGTCTGGAGAGATGTATGTAAATAGCTGAAAACTTGACTGTTACTATGAAAGGTCCCCTGGATATATGGGAACTTTATTTTTAAATAAAGCTTTGTGAAATCCCGTATGTCCTATATCTGTTTTGAAGTTTGTATTAATAATCATGTGGTGAGTCTATAGTGTGGTTGAGGAACTTCGCTAGATGTTGGGAGAAAAATAAAGAATTTTTGGGACTGGAGATACAGCTCAGAGATAGAATGCTTGTCTAGCACTTGTAAGGCCTTGGGTTCTATCCCCAGCATTGGGAGATTAAAAAAAGAATCTTGGAACTTGTGAGGTAGAGGCATAGCTGTCGTTTTTATGTATTTATAGTTTTATTGTAAGTGCTAATTGGCTCTTGCCTGCTTCTACAGATACAGTGACTATTTTCTGAAGCAAAACATTCTTCTTTTTGTCACAAGTTTCCCCCTGATTTGTACATTTATAGACAAAGTTTTGCAAAGACATAAATTATGCCAAAGTTTATTATAGATTTAATGTCTTTTGAAAGAAGAGAAAAAAACCAACAAAAATTGGAATATACTACATCTGTAGTGAAGTGTGAAAGAGGAGTGAAAAATAGTGGTAAATTTGACTTAGATCTTTGCTAAAGGTAGTTGAATTAGGTGCATGCAACTTCAAGACCCACAAATGATTATTTACTGGGTTGGTCTTTTGAGATGCAGGGAATTTCTTTCTGGTCATGTATAAAAATAAAGTTCATCTTGCCTTAACTTGGAGGTTGAGTGTACCCCACTAAGAGCCTCTGAGTTAATTGATTCATAGGCCACCTGATGGTGCAGTTGTCTCCTGTGTGAACGTGTGTGAGGTTTCTGCGTTAAAGGAATGGAGGTGACCTTATGACTTCCAGTGTTGTAAAGTGTGCATCTTATCTGATAGGGTCTAGAGGATTTATTGGATCTTACTTTATTCTCTCACTTGGGCATTGCATGTTATCTTCTTAGGCCAAAAAGTAAGTTAGGCTAAGTTCTTTATTTAATCTTTGTGGTGGGGGCAGCTCTGTATCTGTGCCCTGTCCTGAAGACTGAAGAGTATTTCGGGTGTAGGGCAGACATGGAACCTGAAGAACAGGATTGATTAATTGCTTTGATTCACTTTTAGGCATAAAAGTACAGCTAGCCTGTTAGATGAAGATAATATCTCTTTCCAACACTTCTCTGTATCAAGTGTATGGTGTTTTCTTCCTGTATAGCACTTGTATTCTCAAGAGCTTTAGGGTCATTGACAGAACACTTCTCACTCTTGAGATTCAGAGCATAGCATAGCACAATGTGTCTAAAACCAGAAATGTAATTTGTCTTAAGTGTACTAAGAATAACTGTAATTCTTTTTTTTTTTCCCCCTTTTTGGAGACAGGGTCTCACTCTGTGGCCCAGGCTGGTCCTGAACTCACTATCTCACTATGGAGCCTTTGCTGCCGTTAGACTTACAACAATCCTACTGTCTCAGCCTCCTGAATGAGTGCTGGGATTACAGGCATGCGTCACTACGCACAGGTTATGTGGTGCTGGGGAATTAAACTTGGGTACTTAGCGCTTGGCTTAGCACTTGCTAGGCAAACACTTTAACTGCTGAGCCATTCCTCCAGCCCTGAATTACTGTCATTCTTACTGTGTGTGTGCACACATTGTGACTCCATCTACCTTCCTCAAACTCATTGAGGAGGAATAGCTCTTTTTTTACTTTTATTGACACTTGATTCAATGGTTTCCAGGGTTGCCTTTGTTGGGAGGCAGTTGCTGGAAGGTTGTGTGCTAATTTTGTGATATGCACTCCCATGGTCCCTCTGCCTAAAGGCTTTCCTTGCTGGTCAACTCCTCTGCTCCAGCCCAGTGTTATTCTGCTGGGTCTGCTGTTCCTACTCTATGAAAATGACCTTGTTTATGTCACAGCTTTGTAGCTATTTCTGCTGAGGTAGTTCCAGATGGCAGAGGTTGGGGAGCTAATTTGAATAAGGAATAAGATGGATCTGATTAGGAAAAAAATTATAAAACATATGTGTCCTGTGCTAATAGTTTTCAAGTGCTTTGGAATCATTATTAGACCATAGTCTGGTGACCTTTCAGAGCTGCTCTTAACCTTGGGTGGCTCTGGGTGCTTTTTCCTCTGTTGCTGTCTCTGCTTTCCTGCTAAGTTTGCCTGTAAGAATCTGACAATTCCTGTTATTTCACTTTTTTTCCTCTGTTTTAATATCTTCTTGATTTTCTTCTCACACTCGGAGCTCCTGATCTGTCTTGTTTCTTCCTTCTGGACAGAGGGGAAGTCATCCTCCTTTCTAGGATGCATTGCCATTCTCAAAAATGAGGTGGACGCAGACCCTTTCATTACCTGCCCCAGACCTCTACAGGTAGCTATAATACTGCCTAAAGCTGAGTGTTTAAAATCCTCCCAACATAGTGAAAGGTGCTTTACATAGTTTATTTCTCATTGTCAATTCAGCTCAGTAAAGTTTATGTACTATCACTGTCTTCATTACTCACATTAGGAAATTGATGCCTAGAGAGGAATTTAATAATGTGCCACTGTGGACACAGCTGGGATCCTGTGATGGAATCAAGATTCAAATCAGGCAGCCAGTTTCAGGACTCACATCCACCTGACCAAAGAAAGGCTCTGAGCTCACAGCCAGGTTAGCTGGGCTCTTCAAGGCACCTGTATTTGGGGTATCTCCCCTTCCAAATCATTCACTTAGTAGTGGAATGTTCCTAATTGGTTTTTGAAATGCTGGTGAGTATGAGTTTTACAGAATCCGAAAGAAGTGTTGGAGTTGGAGTTTTAAAGCTATAGTTTCTCCCTTGACTGTGCAGTCAAGTAATTGGGCTTCTCATGGAGCTAAGGCTATAAGTGCCCTTGTTTTTGAAAGATTAGTTAACTGGCAGAGGTTGTGTTTCTGTGGTTAATATGTGTTTCTGTCTCAGTAATATGGATATCCACAGGCAGCAAGTGTGTTGCCCAGCAGTCCTATAAAGCAAGGCACTCTTCAGCACAGGCACCAGTTGGTGCACCTGAATAACAATAGGAAAGCTTGTTGACCATTTGGCCCTTCACAGCCTGGTAATTAGGAACTGTAAAACAATAATACAGACTTGAAGCGAATCCTCCAGTTAATGAAAAAAAAATTACAGTCTTGCTTTGTGGCTGAACACAAAAATCACAACTGGGTGCTTATATAACATTTTTGGGTTTGGGCAGCAGTTTTATATATATATAGGCTTTTTATAAATTTGGAGAATATCATATTTTATTAAGATTCAGAGAGAAAATTGCCTAATTTCCTCCTTATTTTTAATCACTGAGGTCGTTCCCAGATTATGACCATCAGACCACAAATTAGCAGCATCATCTGGGAGTGTGTTATAACTGTAGCTCCCCCCCCCCCCCCAAGACCTCTTAAAGCAGAAACAGTAGGAGCAGGACTCGGCAGTTTGTGTTCTGTTATGGTGTAAAGTTTGAGAAACGCTAAGGGATGGGTAGAATAATTTGGAGAAAACACATGGGTGATTTCCCTCATGGCACCTCCAAAAGATGAACAATAAGCTTCTCTGGCCAGAGGCAGTATAGTTGGCTTGAGATGTGATTTTGAGGAAAAGTGAGAAATTACAGTTTCAAAAAGTCAAGCAGTGTCTCAGAGGGGAAGCTGGTTGTTCCTGGGGACTTGGTTGAAAGGTTGGGTTTTAGAATTGGCTTAATACCGACTTTTTATTTAATTTTTTTTTTTTTGAGACAGGGTCTCGCTCTGTGGTCCAGGCTGGTCCTGAATTCACTTCAGAGCCCAGGCTGGCCTTGGACTCAGGGCAATCCTCCTGTCTCAGCTTCCCGAGTGCTGGGATTACAGGCGTGCACCACCTCGCCCAGCTTATGTGCTGCTGGGAAATTGAACTCAAGTACTTAGCGCTTGCTCAAGTGCTTTAACCACTGAGCAATTCCTCCAGCCCCTTAATACCAACTTTTAAGGAACCAGTCATTTTATTCACCTTATAGGCTGTATTAGTGTAGTTAGCTCTGGTAAGCCCACACATTAGGCAGGATAAAGAAGCGGCATGGCGACAAAAACAAAGAGTATATCAAAGATCAGGAAGAGCTTTAGCAAAGCCGCTGTTAGGCTGTGCTCATCAGTGTTAAGAATTGTCATTAAACTTGAAAGTTAAGGTAGGGTAAATTCTTTCTTTTAGGTCCCTTCTCTCTTCTGTATTTCACTTCCCCGTCTGCAGATGGGATTTGGTTAATAATTTTGTTGGGGCCTCTTGGCAAATGGCGCCTTTGCTACTTTACCGCTTTGTGGTGGCTACTGCAGTGATGATGGTCTTTTCAGAGTTGTTAGAATCCTTGCTCAACTGACACTGGATCTGCTAGAACTCTCCACTGGATTTCCCAGGAAGGCTCAGGTTCTAGCACTTCTTATATAGCTAGGTTCGCAGTATCTGTTAGAGAAAAGACCAGATAAAAACAGAAACACCTACTCTGCTGTTTGGTTTTTATTTAGGTTTTTACTAGTTTTACCTACATGTAAAATTTTTATTTTGCACACATTTTCTTCTATTTTTTCTGAGCGTTGGATTTTCTTATTGTCTTAAAAAAAGAGTATAGGCCACACTCTCCAGTAAGTGTATTCTGTTCTTTGAGCTGATTATCTAACATACCATCATGAAGTTACAGGAATAAAGAGATAGATAAGACAAAGATTTTACTTTGTTTGACTTTTAAGGAACTATATTCCCGGGGAAGAAAGTGACCATGAAATGAATTTCTGGCTATACTTTATTCTTTTTGTGTTCTTAGTTAGGAGAACTTTTGTAGACACGTGAATATATTATTGGATCTCAAGCTCGATATCAGGCTTCTCTGGGCTTATGTAGTTATTTTGGATTGTACTTTATTCTAAGGGGCTTATTCCTACTTGCTTTTATCAGCTTTTCTGCTGGTTCCCTCAGCTACTCCTTCAGAGGAAAACGTGCAGGCAGACAGTTGTGACAATTAAATCTTGAAACCCAAGCTTTGCTTGTTCCAGTGTAATAAAAAATAAATCTGTCTAAGCATCTCCAAATGCAGATGAAACATACTGCTGATTATAGGTGATCCTTTAACAAACGTGATTTGGGTATAAGCAAATGTTGAGACGCTAGTCAAGCCAACTTTTTCATTGATTTTTCAGTTGGGAGGAAAATTTGGTGCTTGAAAACCGTTACCTATGACAGCTAAAGAAGTTGGTTGGAATAAAAAGTATGACCTATTTACCCTTAAAAGTCTCAGTCAGTCACTATCTGGGATGTGCTTGCTTCCTGGCAGATCAGTGGAGAGTGGATTTTGCCAGAGATCCTGGTCTAGAATGATTATTAAAAAAAGATAAAGCCAGGCCTTTCGGTGCATGCCTGTAATCCCAACACTCAGGGAGGCAGAAGCAGGAGTATTGCGAATTTGAGATCAGTCTGGGCAACTTTAAGGAGATCCTGCCTCAAAATCAAAAATAAAAAAGTGGACTTGAATATTGCTCAACGTGAAGGTCCTGGATTCCATCCCCTGTATCACTTTAAAAAAAAGACTATAAAATACACCCTGTATAATCTTACTAATTCCTAGATGTGACTAGTGAAAGTTTTTTTTTTAATGCAAAATCACAGCCTCTTTACTGAGATAACTTTTAATACTGTTATAGAATGGCGAAACTAAAACTGCTGTAGTATTTATATCAAGACTGTATTGACCATTTTAAGTGAAATATTCTTAACTAATCCTTCAGTGGCTTCTGTGATACTAAGTGCTTCTTTCTTCTTAGCATTTATCCACATGTATATAGTATACTTATTGGCTTAATGTCCCTTTTTCTGTCTTAAAAAGGCAAGTAATTGTCTACTTATGCTTGATTTCTGACTGGATGAGTAACACTCCAGGGCATTTGTAGAAGTTGGCAAATGATCATCTTGTAGGCCCAAACTAAGCTGATGCAGTTGTGAGCTAAGAATGCTTTTTAAATTTTTAAATATTTGAAAAGAGCATCAAAAAGAGTATTTTATGACAGTAAGAAATTTCATGGAACTTTTTTCTTTTTTCTTTCCATGATACTAGGGGTTAATCCCAAAGTCTTTTTACTCAGCTACATTCCCAAACCATTTTTGATTTTTGGTTTTCAGGCAGAGTCTCACGAAGTTGGTAGGTTGCCCAAACTGGACTCAAACTTGAGATCCTTCTGCTTCATCCTCCCAGAAGGCTGGGACTGCAGGCTTGTACCACTGGGTCTGGCTAAATTTCTTAATTCATAAATAAAGTTTTATTGGATGGCACATATTCTTATACATTTATATTATTATCTTTGACTTCATTTGGTGCTACAGCAGCAGAATATACTCATTCACTGACTCAGTCACTCTTACTTCTAGGGTGTGATGCTCATGACCAGGACACAGGAAAATTCTTGTTTTAAAAGCCCAGACATGGGCTGGAGGAATAGCTCAGCAGCTAAAGTGCTGTTGTAACAAGTTCCTGGGTTTGATTCCCTAGGACCACATAAGCTGGGTATGAGGGCACACGCCTGTAATCCCAGCACTTGGGATGTTGAGGCAGGAGGATTGCTGTGAGTTCTAGGCCAGTGTGGGCTCCATAGTGAGTTCAAGACTAGCCTGGACAACAGAGCCAATAAGACCGTGTCTCAAAAAATAAAAATAAAGAAAGAAAGAAAAGTCAGGCAGGTCAAGCATTTAGTGCAGCGGTTAAAGTGCTTGCCTTGCATGTGCAAAGCCTTGGGTTCAATCCTCCATTATCACATTAAAAAAAAAAAAAAAAAACCCTGATATGCTGGCCACCCTGATATGCTGGCCACCCTGATATGCTGGCCCTGATAGCCCAGGTCTGTTATCTCTACCCTGACAGGCTGAGGCAGGAAAATCAAAAGTTTGAACTTGGCCTGGGCAACTTAGGGAAACCCTATTTCAAACTCAAAAACTAACAAAGCATACTATGTTCTTTTGGTTTCATTAAAGTAATGTTGTATGGCCAGTGTGTCTAACCTGTGGCCTGCCTGTTTTTTTCCCCCAAATATGTAAAGTAGTAAATATATATAAGTAATAAAACTTACTTCTTAAGACTTTTTAATGTAACACTAAAGAAAAAATGAGGGGCAAAACCCTAAAACTGTAGGCAGACTAAAGTTAAGCATACTTGTTCTACAGTTTGAGATAGTGTTCTAGAGTTATGAATAGAGATGCCTGAGGGATTGATAAAAGTTGTTCTGTGACGCGACATGTACCTTTGTGTCCCATGTGTAATCCATGCTGGAATATGTCTGGGTGTTGCTGCTTTCTTATCACCTACATTAGTGCTTCACAGCCACTGATGGTTATTTCAATTAGAAAAGGATATATTCACTACCAAAAATAAAAAGGAATAGTATGAGAGTTAGAAGAAAATACCTCATGAGTATATGAATGTGAAATGAGATTCACCTTGGTGTATATAATTGCAGCTACTTAAAATGCTTTCATAGGCTTGTTGGAGAGGGTAATTTTTCTCTTTATTTGCTCCTTTTGTCTTACTCCAGACTCAGTATTACCTCCTCTCCCACTGCTCATATGTACTTCTTATTCCTATTTCTTTCTTTAAAGAAAACAGTCATAGTTAGAATGAAAGCTATTTGGGACGTCATTTCTGTTACTGGTTGATTGGGCAGTTTTTTTTTTTTTTAAATACTGTAGAGAATGAGAAAGCAGGACTGTCTGATAGTATTTGCTCTCTGGAACGGCAACCATCTTAGTAAGAGGGAGGGGGCATTATTTGTGATTTCAAGTTTTGTTCTGAGTATTAGTGGCCATGGTGATGACCCTTAACAGTGCTGTTACTTTATAATTGGATAATTTACTTTATAAATGGATAATTTATTTTGTGGAAGCATCCTGAGCATGGTACAATGTTGAGTATCACCTCTAGCTTTTGGTTATCAGCAGTACTACTGGTTTGTAGATACCAGTAGCCTCCCAGGTGAGACAACAAGAAATGTCTCCGGACATTGCCAAGTACTGGGCAGGATGACAGTGGTTGAGAATTACTTCCTTAGAGGAAAAGGGATGACTTGTAAAGTGAGGGCAGTCATAAACTCCTTAGGGCTGGAACCTCCATTTGTACTTTAACATATTATCAGCGCCTCTCAAATGTCAGTGCTAAGGATATATTTAAATCATGGTCATTCCTGTATAATCCATGAATACCATTTTAGCTCTTGATTCAACTTCAAAATACTACACAGGTTGCTATGGTTTTCTCCCTTGTTTTTCTAAATAAGGAGAGTTGTAGTAAAATGTATTAATTTCTGAGGCTTTGTCCAACTATTACATTTTATGATTCTAGTTACAATAGGTATTTTACAGAATTAGAAACTTTGAAGATCTGAAAATTTGTGTACCCACCTCTTTTAGTTATTAGTTCCCTTTAATGTTATTTCTGTGACTGGATCAGGGTAGAAAAACATGGTTGTCTTTTGTAAGTGTACATTATTATTATATGATCATATTTAGAGAATTTATCAAAACTGTTATAAAAATGCTTATTCTTACTGAGGGATTGGATACAGATGATAGACTGCCTGAGTTTCAGATATGTCCATTGTCTGTCATAAAGGCTTTAAATATTGATGTTTGTTTATTATTTATTTTTTAGAGAGGAAAGATATATTTTAGCTCACAGTTTCAGAAGGTCACAGTCTGCTCATGGGTGGGCAGCTAAAAATGGTAAAATCACATTGGTGGGGTGAGAGAGAGAGAGAGAGAGAGAGAGGGAGAAAGGGAGAGAGAGAGAAAGAGAGAGCAAGCGCGAGCAAGCGCACTTTACAGCATGGCAGAACACAGCCAAATCTAACTAAGGGTGGAACCAGCACACACTCCTCAAAGTCAAGTCCCATGCATTCACCTTTCCAGGCAGGCCCCACCTCCCAAGAGTACAGAGTATCTACAGGTGTGTGAGACTCTTGGGAGACACTCCGGATCCAAAACACAATAATTGGAATCCCAGTTTCTTCTTGGGTATATCATCTATGATCTAAAGATCTCCTACTCTTTTTTTTTGTTGTTGTTATTTTGTTTTAAATCATTATATCAGTAAGTTTTCTTAGGATAAACTTACATCATAGACTGAAAAATGAATTGCTGCATTACATTAATTTAAATCTGTGTTGAATTACTACATTAAATATACTTAAGTCTATATCACAAAAGTGTATTAAACCTAAATAAATAGATGTAATGGCATACTTAGTTATTTTAGAATTTTTTTGAACTTACATTATTTACTCATATTTTACTAATTACTAATCTTTTGCCAGATTTGTTTTATCATATCAACCTATCCATCACAAATTAATGCATACATATTTTTAAAGCTTTTATACCAATTCCTTATGTTGAATATAATTGTTATGTTTTATAAACTAATATACTATTAAAAATAATAATTATGGGGGAAGTTTCACAGATTTTTGTGAGACAGCTGGTACTATTTTAGAAGGATACTAACCAAATGATTTAAATACCAATCTGATATTTTGTTACTCTTTCTCTTTAGATATTTCCTTTTCTCCATGTTCCTTGATGCTGCTTGTCTCTCTGTCTCTCTCAAAAATTCCTTCGAGTATTTTCTGCAATGCTGGGCTAGGGGTCACAGATTTTTTTTTAGGGATTTTTGGTCATGAAAAGTTTTCGCTTCTCCTTCAATTTTCACATATAATGTTGCTAGATACAACAACCTAGGTTAAATGCTTGCTATTTTTTAAAGCTTAAAAAAATCTTGCTCCAGGCTTTCCTGGCCTTTAAAGTTAACGTTGTGAAATTTGGATTAATTCTGATTGGTTTGCTTTGGTACAATGATTTTTGTTTTTCTCTTGTTGTTTTTCATATTCTCTCTTTATGTTGTACTTCTGAGGTTTTGATTATGAAATGTCATGGCAAGTCTCGTTATTGCTTGAGTTATTTGGTGTTCTATAATCTTTTTGTAACTGAAAATTTATTTACTTAGATTTGGGAAATTTTCTTGCATGATTTCAGTAAATAAATTTTTTATATCTTTGGTGCTGTCTTCTGCTCTTTCTTCCACACTCATAATTCTAAGATTGATTCTCTTTGAATCATCCATCAGCTGTTTTATCCAGCTACTTTGTTCATTTCTAATTTTGGAGTTGTACCTAGTTTTAGTATTTGTTTTCTCATCCTTGTCTTAAAGTTCTGAAGTTTTGCCCTTGCAGTGTTTGAGTTGACTTCTGCTGCTTTCAAGTGTATTTTTTCATATCTTGAATTTCAGCTAGATTTCTTTTCAAAATTTCCACTTCTCTAAGTGTTCCTTCAAATCTTGCTTTTCCTTATTTACCTCAACCAACTTTTATTTGTGGCTTTTATATGCTCAGTGACATTTGTATCCAGTAGGGCCACTATTTGTTTACTAAGTTTCTCTTTAAGCCACAGATCATTGCATTTGTTTGAGAATATGTTGTTTGAACTGGCTGTTTAAGTTATTTTTTTCCTTTTTATCTTTTTTTCCTATGAGCTCCACTATTTCAGGGCACATGACATTGGATTCTTGGATGTCAGACATTTCTGTGTGTGTCCTGTTGTCTTGCCTTCTTCCCCTGTTTCTGTTGTTGAGAGACTTCACTTTAAAGGTCTCAGTCAGAGGTTCTGGGCTCTGGGCTTTCCTTGGTTTGTGGATTCCAGCAGCTCAGAGCTGTGCTCAGTTGGCCTGGGCCAGCGTCCTGGGCAGCTGTTTATCTCCACTTCTTGTATGTCTTCAGGATTTCTGACCTTCCTGTGACCTCGTTTCAGTTGTTGGGGCACTCTTTCCTCTCCTACCTTGGTCTGGATTCCGGGCTCCAGGTGGACTTTCCTATGTTTGTGCATGCTGGCAGCTCCCAGCCCTTCACAGTTGGCCTGGGGTGGCTTCCTGGGCTGCTGTTTACCTCTGGTTTCATGTGTTTTCAGGGTTTCTGACCTTCTTTTGGCCTCTTTTCAGTTGTTAGGGCGCACTTCCTTGTACCAGCTACATCGAACAGGTAGTTTTTGACTATATTCTCAACTTTTTAAGTTGATACAGGAGGAGAGATTGTGCAGTTCTGTTACTCAGTTGCCAACTTGACTGAAAATCCCAATATTGATACTTATTTTAATATTTCCTTGCTTAGGCTGGTTCTCTTATTGTCAAATAATGTTATGTACTGCTTCCTTGATGAGGGAAACTTTGACTTCCCGGATTGCTTTGGTTTGATATATTGGGATTAAATTGGAAAGCTTTCTATTCTACCTGCATATTAAGCATAAGTAAGTTTGTTGTTTTTGTTGTTGTTTTTGCTTCAGAGGAAAATTTTATACCTTTTATGGCTTTATATGCTTTATGTGTAATATGCCCAGCCAGAAATAACAAGATACACACCAGATGTGAAGGTACTAGCTAAAATAATAGTGCTGGAACTGCTTTTAACTATTTGAGGGCTGAGTTAACTTTATTCAACTGTAGCAGGATTTGGAGTAGTTGCCTAAATTTGAATTGTGATCTTAGATGAAGTATCCATGTTGTACTTTTGCTACAAAGATTGAGTCATGTGTATTTGTATTTTGAAGTTTCATAAACTATAGAACTTGGAATATTCAGATTGATATCAGGACTTAGCTGGTGAGGTATATTCCAGCAGACACACTACAGCTTAGTATGAAGGTATCTTGGTCAGACCCCGTGCTGATCTTAAGCCTTATTGGAAATAACAGGTCTTTTAGGTTGGGCTAAAAAGGTAGTTTTGAATGCATTAAATATTCAAGAAAGAGCTGTGCTTAGTTTGACAAGCATATAAATCCCAAAATGAATCAAATAAATTGTAATATGAAACAAATTGAAATACTTAATGATTTGTCTTAGATATTTAAACTTGTATTTTATTTCCTATATCTTCATAGTATGTAAGAAAGAAAATCTTTGGGAGCAGCTAAAGGGAAAATCATCTCACACTACATTTTGATTTTAGACCTGGTCTTTGGTTGTCCCTTCACTCCTGCTCATGTAATAGTAAAGAGTAATACTGAAAATATTTGTGCCACTCTGAAACAAATTCTTACAAAGAGCAATTTTTTAATGAAGCGTAACACATGGCATCATTATTGTTTCTAGCATAGAGATCTCATTTTCAATTTTACTATCAGAGAAAAATGACAAATAGATAATTCAAGAAAAACCAGATGGACTAACTGTATTAGGAGCTTAGTATGCATATTTTGTGTCACATATTAGCATTCATTAAGTCGAAAGGGAAAAGAATGAATTTTGCATACATGCATTAAACCAATAAGGCTGGCAGAGTTCCAAGCTACCTCTTGTGGATTAATTGTTTTATAACTGTTTTAATTAAAATTGTTCAGTATATGATTAACCTAAAAGTTTTAATTTCTACAAAACTGTTGAACAAATGAGACATTAATATTTTACATTAACTGGTGGTATTGCTGTGGTTTTCAGAGTGCCTGCTTGATTAAATAGGACATGGAAAGTGCTCTTTTTATTTTGCTGCTACTAAGAAAACCTGTGAATCAAGACTGGATTTCATAGATGCACATTTATGTAGTCATCCACTTGCCTCCCATTAAGAGTATCAAGTTAGAGCTGGGCATCTAGTGGAAATCATCATGTTAATAGACTAGCACAGCAAGCATCCATTTATTATATGGCTTGCTCCCATTTGACTTCATAGTTGTATTGGTGTGGTATAACATGAGATAAGGGCTGGCCAGTGGTGTCGATGAAATTATTGATGTTAAAAATCTTAGTTTTGAAATAAAAAGGAATAGGAAATGTTACAGTGCTTCACTGAACCATCATCTGTTTGCTTGAGATTCTTTAGAATGGCAGCACTCCTTTTAGCAAAAGGCAAAAACTGAGGCACTGTAAAATTCCTTTATGTGTAGTAGATGAGGCTCCTTAAATGCATAGATTGATGTTTCAATCATCACCTGCCTCATTTTCCATCTATGCCCTCTTCCTACTGTTGAGTTTATTAAAAGAATGGAAAATCTTTCTTCTCTTTCACTCTTATTTCACTCTGTGGATTTGCTTCATGATACAATGGAAATTCAAGATAAATGGTAGTATTTTCAACCCTGTAGAAGACTGTTTTGAAAGATAAGATTTGTGATATTCAGTGGAAAGGTTTATGATAAAATTTACTTTGTCCTAACTGCCCATATAATAATAAATTCTTTGGGGTTGGAGGCTGAGCTTACGTATTAGGTTGCATTACACTTGATACAAAATCTTCCTTGCAGGTTTCAATTTGTAAGAATTCGGGATACAGTATCTGAACAATAGAAATATATCTGCTTGGTGGTTATTCAGGATCATATGACATTCAGATAACTTGCTGTACTCTTGAGTGGGTCTCTTTGTTACCTTGTTTGTTTCTTCCTAGTACTGTAAGGTTTTCTTTATTAGTTTTCCCCTCTATTTTATATAGTCATTGTCTTTCTTAAATTTCTTCTAATCTTTTAAGTAACAGATTTGAAATAAATAATTTATATGCTCAATATTTTTGAAGTATTTAGTGATCACAGTACAATAAGGAAACTTACACTTGTGCAAGTTGTTATGTTTGAACAGGTGGTTTTTGAGCAGTTAGGTCTTTAGATATGTGCATACCTACACTAGATTATTTTGGTTCTTAAGAATTGCCCACATCGAGTTAAGCATTCTATGTTCAGTAAATGGAGAATAAGAGCAACTTACTGTTCTGTATTTTCTATTCAAAGAGTATTTCTGCTTTTAGCAAAACTTGAAAAGGATCCTGATATCTTGTTTCATGTAAATGTATGCATATACATATGTATGCATGTACATATGTGTATATACACATACCTAATGTGTGTGTATATATATATATACATGTACATAGACACACATATGAAGAGCTTCTTTAAAAATTTGTTAGAAAAAATTTATTTTTTTCTGATCAACATGTTCTGTCAAATATTTATAGAGTGAATCCAGTGTAGTTATTATGTAACAGAACGATTGCATTTTCAGAGGATTCCAAAGTTAACTCATTAATCAATTTGACATACCCTAAGAACTTGCTTATCAGGTTCTTTAACCTTTTTGCTTGGTAAGTACTAGTTTTCATCTAGTTTTAACAGTTTTTTTTGGTTAATTACTGAGTTTTAAGCCATAGTGCATATTTCCTGGAAGATATGCATAGGCAGGCAGTATGCCATGTTCCCTACGATAAGAATAAAAGGTATAGGGAGCCGTCTGTGTGGTTCCTGCCCGCTAAGACCCACATCCTTGCTGCTAAGATAGAATGAAAGAGTGGTGCCAGAATCAGGACTTGGACATTAAAGCTGAAGGAGTAAGGAGATAGTTGGGAACTCAATGCCTTTATTCCGCCTCCCTTCCCATTTTGTTACTTTTTTGAAAGTGTTTATTTCCATTTCCAATTCAGTAGCAGTGATTACATTGGGACAGACTTCTCAGCTGCAAGGCTGTTTTTCTTTTTTCTGATCATTTTTTTTTTTTTCTGTAGCCTAGTGGCCACTGTACTACTCCATAAAAACTGTGCTTGTTCTGCTGCTGTTCACCAGCTACTTTTCTCATTTATTTTTCTGATGCAAGCATATCACCAAGTCTGATAATCTTTTTACTGTTCAATACGTCTTTTGTCTGAGGCTTAGTTACTGTTTTAGTTGATGACACGACAGCTGATGGTGAGCAACAAGTGAGTGTTTAAATGGCGTGTAATTCAACAGCTGTGCCTCTCCAGGTGACTCTTCTACTAGTTGCTACACAGAGGGTATTGGGAAAGGGTTTTTTTCCCCCCCTGATACTCCCTGCTCTTTGGTTAGCTTAGGCTTGGTAATTATAATTTGATTTATATTGCTGTTATTTTTGTGGCTCTGCTTTATTACTTGGTTTAAAATTTTAAAGATTTTTAATCTATTTATTTATTTAGTTATTTTTGTGGTATAGGCATTGAACCCAGGGCTTTCACATTAACATGTTGTGCATCTCAGTTCTTTTAAATTTTGAAATAGGGTGTTACTAAACTGTCCTGGGCTGCACTTAAATTTGTTATTCTCCTGCTCAGCCTCCTAGAGTACTAGGGTTATAGGAATATATCACCATACCCAGCTTAGAATCATTTCTTCCTTTTTGATACAGGGTCGTTTTTTGTAGTCTAGGCTGGTCCTAAACTCACTGTGTAGTTCAGGCTAGCCTCAGACTCATGGTAATTCTTCAGCCTCAGCTTCCTGAGTGCTGAGATTGTAGGTGTGCCTCACTAATTTTTTGTTGGTTCTGGGGAATCAAAACTAGTTCCTTGTATATGCTAGGGAAGTGCTCTGACCCTTGAGCCATGTCTTTAGAATCACCCTTTCAAAGTATGGTTTAGATACTAGGACTTTGCTACTTTGTTTTATGGCATTCAACCGTCAGGCCTGAGTTTTACTGCTTGATTTTGAAACAGGGCAAGCAGTGTAGATTTTGCTTGGGAATGTAAAATTTTAAATTCTGAAGAGAGTTAGGATTATAGAATAACTTTAGTAATTAGACTGATCATTACCAAATAACATTTTCTGGAAATCCTGCTTGTATGGCACTTAATTTCTAAAGCACACCTCTGGAGTATACCCACAACCTCTGTCAAACCCGTAATTACTGTAATCTCCGAGCTCAGAAGGCTGAGGCAGGAGGATTGCCGTGAGTTTAAGGCTGACCTGGGCAAAAGAATGAGACTGTGTCTCAAAGCAAAACAAATCCCTGCCCCTCCTAACAAACAAACAAAAAAGTTGCAGCTGGCTCAAAGGAGAATGAAACTATGTAGTCAGTATATTTTACCAAATGATAATCTTGATGAAAAACACTGAAGAGTAATAAATAATTTTTTACACGAACCTAGTGGTCAGTATATTTATAGTTCCATGCAAAATTGTTGAGGTTGTCTTGTGACTGGTTGTGATAGTTGACTGGGAAAATGGTACTGGAATTAAATCAGCTTCAGTCCAGTGCTATCTTTCTTAAATTTATGGTATCCAGACTGGTCCTAAACTCACTGTGTAGCCCAGGCTGTCCTGAAACTCGTTTCATTCTCCTGCTTTAGCCTCCCAAGTGCTGGGATTACAAGTGTGGGCCACCGTGCCTGGTTTGATCAGCCATATGTTTAGACCAGATGAGATAGGGGATATGATTGGATATAGGTGTCATCCTGGAGGAGATAACAAAATCAATTTCCACTTAAAGTATGAATTGTGTGTGTTTTTTTTAAACAAGTAAATAGCATCTTCATGCCTATATTAAAGAGCCTATCAGTTTTTCCCTGAGATATGTGTAGAAATAATTTATAACAATGTGAAAATTATGTAACATTATGGATAGTGGTGGTGTTGAGGGAAACTTAAAGGACATCAAGGGCTACAATAATGTTCTATTAAAGACTGTGGTTATAATAGTATTTTTTTGCTATTCTAAGAGATAATCACTTTTTAAAAAATAGCCAGAGTGTTAGGGGCATACATCATATATTCACTCCTATGGGTTTAAATTATATCAAAAAACTGCATTTATGTTTGTATGCCTGTGTACTTATATTTTGGCATGAGTTTTTAAGATTTTGTAAAATTAAATAACTATTAATAAATATATTAATGTTAATAACATATTAACTTTAATAACTATACATTTTGGACGCATCGTTTGCCAGTATGCGATATTCCATCATTTGGACATAACATTTATTTTCCAGTTTTTTTATACTTTCACATTTAGTTATTTCTGATACTTACATACAGTGACGAACAGGGTTATCATTTAGGTGTTTAAAATTAAAGAGGCTAAATTTCATCCTTCTTTATTTGCTATTTAGATATTTCATAAAATGTAAATTTTGAGCTAGATGTGGGGCCTGCCTCTAATCCTTGCATCCTGGAAAGCTTGAGTATTTCAAGTTTGAGCTTATCCTGGGCAACTTATATACTTACTGAGATATTGTTTGAAAACTAAAAATAAAAAGTTTAGAAAATGAGGGCTGGGGCTATAGTTTACTATAAAGACCCTGGGTTAAATCCCCAGTACTGGAGAAAAAGATGAAAGTAATTGTTTTGCGCAAGATAATTCTGGGTTCAAAAACTACTTGAAAAATAACCTTTTTTTCCTTTAAGAAAGTTGAAGATTAAGTTTAATTTTTTTTCATTTTTGTGAAGGAAACTATTGTTGCTTTAAGTGGGAGACAACCCTGGCTTCTCTGTACTCTATTCAGTCATTTACTGCAATCAGTTATTGTTAAACACTATTTATATGTCAGTGTTTTATTTCAAATCTGAGGGTCAGCAAATGGAGTCCTGGGGTCTACATTCTTTTTTGTTTCTGTGACAGAAATACCTGGTATTGGCAATTAAGTGGGGGGGGGGGGGAGTTTATATTGGTTCATAGTTTGAGAAGGTCTCATCCATTAATGTGTGGCTGGCAGTGGTGGAAGCACATGTCAGAAGGATCTGGCAGAGGACAGCTGCTCCCAGCACAGCAGTCAGAAAGCTATGTGAGGGAAAAGGGGTCAAGCTAGTATATACCCTTTCAGGTTAAGTACCAGTGATCTCAAGTCACATGCCCAGTAATCCACCACATGCCTATAACTGAACATATAACTGTAATCCAGCACATGCCCTTAATCTACAACATCCAAATACATGAGACTTTTGGGGGACATTACAGATACAAAGTATAAATTCCAACCCTGGTTCCCCAGAAGGCTCATGTCCACCTCCTTATGCAAAATGCATTTAGTCTTTCTTTGTGAGTTACCAAAATCTTAACAGTTCTAACACAGCTACAAAGTTGAAGTCCAGACTCTCCTCTGAGACTCAAGGCAAATGCCTGGCTATGAAATTCTATGAAAAGGAAAGAAAGTTAAACTCTTCCAACAAACAATGGCACAAGGTGATTACTCCAATTCTAAAAGGGAGGAAGAAGAGGATAGAAAGTAATTGGATCAAAGTAAATTCTAAACTCAGCAGGGCTAAGGTTAAATCTTGTAATTCTGTGTCTGGCACCCCATATAAGCTGTGGTGAGATGTGATCTTGAAAGAGCTTGGCTGGCCCTGCAGCTACAATGTTTCCTCTTACTACAGCTTCCATAGCTTCTCTTTTAGACTGGCTCTACTTACAGACTGTGGTCTTCCTCAGCTGATGATCCGTGTTTCTGGTATCTCCAAATTTCTGGAGTCTCCACTGCACTCTAGGTTTCTCTTTCACAAGTTATGCATTGCTCTTCCAGGGAAGCATGTCTGACCTCCAAGGCCTTCATGACTCTTTAACTCTGTACTTTGCATGCCCTTGAAACCATCATCATGTGGATGGTGCCTATGTCTGCCCACTGGCTTGAGCAGCAATGTGGCCCCCTTGGAGCGTAATGCCAAGGCCTCTTGAGTTTCTGTATGCCTGCACTCTTTGGGGATTTACTTTCATACGTTGCCCTGCAGGATGCCTTGGGAGGTCTCTATTCAGAGCCAGGTTTTTTGCCTTTTCACCCTTGAATGATTAAAGGGTAGTGGTTTTGCTGATTTTTGAGATGTCCACAAGGCATCTCTTTTACAATCCTGATTCTGAGTACTTGATGTCTTTTTAGTGCTACCTCTTTAACAACTGTGTGCTCTTCTGCCTCACCTTTGTGGCTCCTTACAGTCTTGCAAAACTGTAGGTTTTCTATATCTTTTTTTCCTCCCAGTTTTTCCTGCTTTTTAATCTTGAGATTGACAAAAAGCGACAAACAGTACCCATGTGACAGCATACACTTTGGGCTTCCTTGAAATTTCGTCTGCCAGATTAAGTAGTTTACTGCCCTTAATCACAGCTTCAGGCAAAGTTCAAGGACAGGGGAAATGCTGACACTTTTTTTATTTTTCAGTCAGAGCATAGGGTGCATGGTTTCTAGACCAATTGTCAATAAAGTTCTTCTCATCTGAAACTTCTTGAGGCTGGCTTTATAATCCACACTTCTGTTGGCATTCTGTTCTTCTTAGTTTTGACTAGAACTTCCCGTCAGGCTTGTCTCAGAGCTTTCTAAGACTTTGCTAGCCAGCATCTTGAAACCTCTCCTAAATCCTTCATCAAACCAGTTCCAAAGGCTTTCACACCATGTGGTCAGGGAAAGTTACAGCAGTGACCCCATTTCTCCGGTACCAGTTTCTGTTATAGGTGGTTTCTTGTTGTTGGGACAGAGTACCCAACATGCACAGTTTAAGGGAGGAGAAATGTAGCTCACGATTTTAGAGGGTCTCAGTCCGTTCGTGGGCACCTGGCAGTGGTAGGAGCACATGGTGGAGGTGAGCTGGAGGAAAGCTGCTTACAACATGGCAGACGAAGCCAAGGAGAGAGGGTGAAGCTAGCATATACCCTTTGAGGTCATGTCCCAGTGATCTGTCCCTTCCAGGTCACATGCCCAGTATGCCACACACCTGTAATCTAACACACCTGTAATCTACCACACACCTATTATCCACCACATACTTGTAATCTACCACATGCCCGTAATACACAACTTCCCAATACATGAGGCTTTTGGGAGGTTTTCCAGATCCACACCATAATACCTGGTTTCTGCTTTCAAAGCCTGGTGATGTAATAAATAGTTGGATTTGAAATGTTTTTATTTCATTGGCTCTTAAAGACATTTATGGATCCAAATACTTCTGTTTGGATTAGTTGGATGTGATACATATTGTCAAATCAGATGATTTTGGAGCCTTAAGTACTAGAGAGACTTCTACTTTACTCTCCTTTCTCAACCCCTCCACCCTCAGGAAGTATGTTTTTCTTTAAGGTTGAATCCTGGAATTCATATCTTGATAGACAAGAACCAAAGAGGAGAGAAACACAGTGTTTTTTATGTGTGAAAGTTCAGAATACGCTGTGCATTGACTTCTGATTTTCTGATACTCAGCTCTGGATATTCTGATTCTGAATCCCTTTTCAAGCATTAAAGTTCTAGTAGAGGGGAATATTATAATCCTTCCTTTTGAGATATCAGATGCACTTTGGAGTAAAAGTACAGATTTAAGACTGAAGGAAGAAAAATACATTTGTCTATCCCAGGAAGTCAGATGAGAATTTGGAAGTGTCTTAATAATATGAAAACAAAACTAGTCACGGAATAATTTTTTTTTTACCTGATCCTTCAAAGAACAAAAGAAAGAAAGAAGGAAGAAAGAAAAAGAAATAATAGCTTTAAGGTTTCTGTTTGGAAAGACATTTCTTATGCTCTGAATTTTGAGATATAAGTATTTTGACATAAATGAAACCCATGAGACCACAGAAAAAATTGCTCATGATAAGACTATGATTTTCTTTAGGTGTGTTGGTGAAATCTAGACAAGTGGTGGCTATAAGATCTTTCTCTAGAAAAATGTAAAAAGTAAAGTTTATCGACAGTTGTGTTCTAAATTTTAACTTTATAGTATAATAAATTAAGCAATGTGGCCGACAATTTCTTATTTGATTGGTTTACACTTTACTTGTACTGTCCTAGACATGATCCCTGGAATCCCTGCATAAAAGGAATTCTATCGAAAAAGAAAATTCTAGACCAAAATCAATAGTCCTGACCAACACACTTATTATTTGTGTAAATCTTTGAACTTATCACTCAGTTTCCTTCTTCTTTAGAATGGAGTAATGCCAGTTACTCAGTATCTTTCACAACATTGTCGTAAAGATTAAAAATAGTGTATATGAAATATTCAAGGTGATAGGTGTGCATGAACAGGAATTAGCAATGAATTAACTTTATGGTCACTTTTGCCTTTGCACATGTATGTGTGTGCATCCAGATGCATATTTGCATGTATTTATTTCTCTACTACCGTGGATTTGATACCCTGTATCTTAAGAGTGTGAGTTTGAGATGACGATTTTTTTTTTTCTTTCTTGATTGATGACTAATGGTGCAGCCATTGAATAGATTGAAGTTCTGAAGGTGCTATTGGTCCTTTAAGAAAAAATGAGTTTACTCCTCTTCCCTAAGGTCATTTGGTCAAGGCAGAAGCTTATGGAGGTAATTGTACTTATTAACATATTATGCTTTATTTCACTTTAAGTATTATCCAGAAGAATCTTTGAACTGGTTTACAAAACATGTACAGTGCAACAGAGTTAAAATAAGCAGGTAAGGAATCATGGCAAAGGGAAATATATAGGGAAAATACGATAAAGCCATTTTAAGGCTAATGGGTGAAACCACATTGTTATCGGGTCTTATCCTACGTGTAGAAGTGGACCACAATAGTAATCAAGCTTGCCAGAGGACAAAATGAAGAAGGAAACCTTTACAACTTTTTCTGAAAAATCTCCTTAACAGAAAAGGTGTATGAATTTTTGTCTTTAATATCCCTATGAAAACACACACAGTGATTTGTGAAACAGTTGCTTTTTATATTGTCTATCAAAGCAGATTAATAACATTGAAACAAAGAGTGATTTCAGTGAAAAAGTAAATAGACAAGGTCCAGATCATATGTTCCATGTAGGAGCTTTGAAGAGCTTTTTGGAGCTAAGGATAACATTTAGAATTTGTCCAGAAAGCATAAGCTGCCTGCCTTCAGGCAGTCTTCTGCACATGCTCTTCATTCCAGCTGAAGTTGGCTTCAGTTCCTGAAAAGTTTCCATTGGTGTGTGGTCAGTTAATTGGCCACAGTCTTAGAGATCCAGGGATAGAATGCCAGCGTTGGCTTTGGAATTACGTATCTTCACTGTTGGCATTGTCTCTTACTCTTGGGGGGGGGGGGGGGGGTGTGTGTGTGTGTGTGTGTGTGTGTGTGTGTGTGTGTGTGTGTGTGTGTGTTTTGGAGAGAGCAGCTACGTGCCAGATGTGATTGTTAGGTTCTGACTTGGGAACTGCTTTGAATTTGGAGACTGCCACTAATTCATTTTATGTTAGCTACTGGGTAGGCTATTCAGTGGCTGTTAACTTCCTCTTGTTGCTGTGAACAACTGTCTGAATTTAAACCTGTCATATTTGTAGTTTTTTTTTTCCTAGAACTGAACAAGTGGTAAATGCTTTCATTAGATAACTCAGCTTAAGCTCTGTGCCTTTGTTTCTGTTCCCCAGTTGTTTCTAGCTCTAGATGATTTAAAATAAAACAAAAACCTCCAAAAGACTGTTTTTAGAAAAAGGATTATATTCTGTGTTTTAGTTGAGTACAGAATAAGTCTGTCTGGTTAAGGCAAGAGGTTGTGGTACTAACAAAAAGAAAATTGGCATGCCTGTTCTTGGCACTTTTACATTAAAAGAAAAAAAAAAGGAATGACATACTGGGATGGAATTAGATTAAAGGGGTATCCCTGACCCTCACATTACTCCATTCCCTAGCCCCAGATGGGTGATTTACCTATGTAGCAGATGTTTTGGGGAGCTAATGACAGACTTGTTCTGTTTTCTGCTACATATATTTAGGGGTTTAACGGAGAAATAGAAATTATTAATAATCATGATCGTCTTAGCTGATAGCTTTTTGAGCCAGAACCTGAGTCAGTGGCTGAGTTTATGTCCACGCAAGTTGCTTGTAAGAAGAGGACAGATGGTCATTCAGAGTTTGATTCTAAAATTGGTCACAGTAAGACTGTTTCTCCCTATGTCCTTGTTGGAGAAAAGGTCTTACTTTAATTATGGGGTTACTTTACCAATAAGAGGACTGGAGTTTGATATGAATTAAATAATTCAAAAGTCACACCAACATTTTGAAGTAATTTCTATTGCAGCATGTACTCCTCAAAAGGGCCAAAAAGGAGATTGCTGTGGACTGTTACATTATCGTAAGACTGAGAATCTGATGTCAGAAGCTATTGATGTGAAATAAAAAGTGCTGATTTTTTCCTTACTTTGTTGAACCTATATTTTTTGTAGACAATTTTAAGTTCCTAATTAATTTCATTTATTTGTTAAGTATGTGTTCAGCATACTGCAAACATTTAACGTATGTATTTACCATTTAACAACAGAATGAAACAAGCAGGAAGTCTTACTCCTGTTTTGTAAATAGAGAATCAGAGGTACACTTATTGATAGAAGTCCCTCAGTGAGTCTGGACAAGGGTGAAAAGGGGCCATTTTGTTACTGATAGTTTTTCTGATTCTGTACTCATTACAGTTGATGTAATGTTACCATTTAATAGATAAAGCAGTTTGATTAATGACTCATAGAATAGGCAAGTGAATAAAAATGTCCCCTAAGTATCTTTGGAGTTTTTGTTGTTGTTAGTTTCTGGGAGGAGGGGTTAAATTCTAGCTGTGCTGGTTAGAGGCAGCATGGCAAAATAATTAAAAGGTTAGGAGTATGAGTTTAGGAAATCAACTACCTAGTACCTAGTTCTCCATCCTTTTCTGATATCTGAGGTGTGTGATCTTAACTTCCCTGTGTTTACTGTTCTTACCTGTGAAATGTGGGTGATTAGAGTTCCTAATATTTCAGCCCATCAACACACCTGTGTTATTTAGAGCAGGGCCCAGGACATTGTAAATGCTCAGTATCTAATTGTTATTTTTATATTATTATTGTATTTGTAGCTTGCCTGTGGTTTCATCACAAGGGTATATGATGCTGGGTGGATGAGTAGAGATAAGATCTGAGTATCTAATCAGTCAATTTTCGTTTATTGAGCAAAAAGGAGCCAAGTAACAGTAGAGAGCATAATGAAATCGTGTACCAGTTGTTACAGCAGGAATGAACTGTTATGTCTGACCTCCTCTGGTATACCTCACATGTGCTGATTGCCGGTCACATGGCTGAGAAGAGCATAGTGAGCTGAACACTATGTGGAGAGGTCTGTGAGAGACGTGAAAGGAGTCAGGAGTTATGCAGGCATTGATTCCATTATTCTATACTGTGTCTGCACATCTGAGCTCCTGCATGTTTTGATTAGTTGTGTTGTTACTTAAGCCTTTTGACTAACATTTGCCATAGAAGACTTTCATAAGGTGAAACTGGTCTGACTAGTTTGCCATTGATAAGGCTTTCATTTTTGCAGGAATTAAAATAAAGAAACTTTCTGCTTTTCTGTTCTGAAAATCTTACCAAATATTAGGTGGAGTCCCTGAAATCCGTCTGCTAGTATTTTTGTATCCAGGCTCAGGCTACTTCAACTCTATGCTTCATTTACCTCTATGCTTCATTAAGCCCAACTGTGGGATCCCAGTCTTTTTTTTTTATGTATTTGGCTTATTTTCTGGGTGGTAAGGTAGGCTTGATGTTAAAAGTTGATAATTGTATAAACTTAAATCCTGATATTATTTATATTGTTACTTTAAAAAAAAGTGAAGCAAAAAGTATTCTAAACAGCATCCCTCATCTTTTAGGTAGTAAACCTTAGACTTTTAATAGATTCTTCTGGACACTTAAAGCTGTCAAAGATCCTCTTCATTCAGCAGAATCCCCCCCTTCTTTTGGTAAATTTTCAGGATAGTCTTGTGTGATTTTTTTTTTTTTGAGTCTTGTACTCACAGCCCCATGATTTTGTTTATTTGTACACTGATATAGTCACATCTCAGATGATTGACATCATCTTGGCAGACTATAAGCTAAGAAAATTTGAGGAGTGGTTTTAATAAAATTTTTGTACACTACCACTTCTTTCCTGGGGAGGATATTTTGCTAAGTTGTAGGCATGTGCATATATGAGAAGCTGAATCCTGAACTTAAGGTCATGGCATTCAGTAGTATCTCTAGTCATTCTTAGGGATGCCATTACCATTCCAAAAATATATAACATTATATCAGCATTAATATACCCTACAGCATTTTGGAGGGAAACAAAACAGTGAAAATCAAAGCTACAAGTTGGACATTCTAAAGATCCTTCCTGTCTGTTAAATGAACTCAGCCATTAATTGTTAATTTTGTTATTATTAAATTTGTTATTTTAAAATCTAACTTGTAAGCAATAAAAGCAAACTTGGACAGTAGCAGGAATCTTTGCAAATCACATAGCTTTGAGCCTGAATGGTGTTTTTTTTTTTTTTTTTTTTTAATGTAGTTTCCAAGTGTGCTGAGAGTCTCTGCTGAGTTTTGAGATCAGTAATTTAAACCTATGGACCTTTGCCAGTTCTCTGAGAGAGCCCTCTTTGAGACTGTGGACTGTTATTATTCCAAAGCAGGCTCTTGGGGTAAGTCTGGCAGTGATGCTGATAAATTGCTTTTAAGGTGCTTGAGGCTGAAGGACAGTGATTTTGTAATACTTGTTCAAGTTCTGAGACTGACCTCTGAAATCTGGAAGAGCTGATTTTATAGGCCAGGAACAGGGGTAGGAACAGGAAAAGCTTGTGCCCTGCTTGATCCTTGTACAGGAAACTCTTAGAAGAAGCCAGGCCTATGAATCTTGGGGTTCAAAGCAAAGGCATGGAAAATAGCATTGCTGGTGTTTTTGGTCTCTGCTAAGCTTCCACAGAACTTCTCAAGGGGAATCTACAGCTATTCTTCTGCTCTCTACAGCCTCTTGAATTGACTTCTGACTGTTACAGATAGGGACCACTGTGTGTAAAAAGCACAACTTACAGTTTATTGGGTTCTTAGCATCAAGTTGCTCTTTGTAATCTTTTTGGCAAGTGACGGTTTCTCTGATATGATTTCTTTCATGAGTTGAACCAAAAAATTGATGAAATTGGGCTATTACTTAACCAAATTGCCTCATGCACAGACAAGCTGAACTGGTACTTTGCTTAGAGTTGGCCTGGAGTTTTCAGAAACAGTTGTGGCCTTAATAAGGCTGTGCCTGGGGTTGTATTTCCAGTCTTTCTCAACTTTTGTTCCTCTGGAAACAGTGAAAGTGGAGCTGTGACAGCTATATTGCCAGATAGCACACAATAGCAAGCAAAAAGAGATTGACATGGTGTGAGCCATTCAGAGAGACAGATTTACGCTCTGTGCTGCCCCCAAACCATAGATCCATCTATTTCAAAGAAACAACCTGCCATTGTATTATATATCAGGCACAGACAAAGCTTTAGAAGAGAGATACTGACTCCTGTTTAGTTTTTGCCAGCAATGCTGCACATTTGCTGTAGTCCATCAATTTTGGGAAGGCAATGTTTATCTGGCAAAAGAAAGTTTGTCTTCAGATTAAAAGTGGAATAAGGGAGCTGCCAGTAGTATATATTGGACCATATTTTTGTTTTCATTAAGGACATATGTGTACTTTTGCAAGGTTTTGTTACTTTCTAGCTAGATGTATTATTAATATTAGGTATGGAAGTGTCATGCTTCACAACAAGAAAAACAAAAAGGGTAAGGAGATTATGATTGACCCAAGACCAGAGTTTTGAGTTGGATGGTTTTTATCTCCATAGGCCTATTTCCTTATGATAACACCAAAAGTGATATATGTCAGTGTTTTTTATTGATATTTAATGGGAGATGGCATTGATAGTGGTTAATATAATGGGTCCTAGAATCAGTCTGCTGGTATTTTTATACCCAGCCACAAGCTACTTCACCTCTATGCTTTATTTACCTTATCTATAATAAGGGAATTTCAAGTTGAGCTTATAAGGTAGCTGTGAGAGTTTAGTTAATACATATTAACATACTTAGAACTAAGTGTTTTTTAAACCTTAGCTATTGTTCTTCAGGCCTATCTTTTTAAGTACTTCTTGACAAACTGATACAGAGTTGTTCCATGGAGCATGACTCATTGCTGCTGAGAAGACTAGAGTGGCCAGTTTCAAGCTTCATCAAATCTTTGGAATTGGCTTCATCAGTACTGGTGAAGTCCCCTTTTTAAGGGTGTACTGCTGGACCAGGGCTTGTACATTGTCACTGAATTAGGCGTAGAATGGCGGCCTGTGTGATGGAAGATCTAGGCTGCAGCTGGCAGTGAATAATCTTAGGCAAGTCATCCTAACACTCTGTATTTAGGTAGCTTTAGACTTCCTAAGGATATTGGTTTCTGCAGTGTTTCTCTGTGGGAAAGAAACATCTCATACAGTTTGAGAAACTGAATAGCAGGCAGTGTTTATATGACTGAGATTAAAACTTGAGCCTCGTAATTGGAGCCCAGTACTTCCTGGGATGATGTGCTATTTCAAATATAATGACTGTAGGGCCCAATGAGGATGAGATCGGATATTAGAATTTGTTAAGAGCTCTTTCTGACCTCTTTGCTCTCTTATAAACAGTCAGGTTGACCTGAGCCAGGATCATTTTGACTTCTTTGTAGCTGCTTAATTCTTGTGGTGTGAAAATATTAGGTATCTAGTCATTTAGGAATTAGCTTAATACTAATGCTAGCTTCTTTAACATAGCCATGCTTATATCTTATTTACATATTTGAAACATACACCTTTTTCAAAGGTGAATAGATGTTCCATGTCTGTCTTGTCATAGAGCTGTGCTGCAACTACAGGGTCATTGGCAGGTCTCATAATACATTCGTAGGCAGAGAAGTGTAGACTTATCTTGAAAAAAAAGAGTATTTACTTGAAAGGTCCTCGAGTCATGTTCATTGGTTTGGAGGAAGGAGGGAGGATGATGAATATACTAGAATCTCCCTAGATGTCATTTTTTTTTCTTCACTGTAGTACTAAGGGCTTGTACCAAAGGACATTTAAGTGTTTTCCTACTTTTAAGAGTCAGACACTCTGAGATTAAAAATAGCTATAATGCAGACCATCTTTGAGGATAAAAGTTTTAGTAGCTGTGTATCTTGGGGAGAAGGAGGCAAGGGGAAGTGATTGAGTAGGCATTGGGTAGTGTATTAGTCAGATTTCCTGTTGGCACAAAATGTTTTGACATCCACAATTTAAAGGGGGTTTATTTTAGGTCCCAGTTTGAGAGATTTCAGTCTATGGACTGTTTGCTCCAAGGTAGAAACACCAAAGGAAAAGGGCGAGGTGTGGCAAAGCTGCTTGCTTCTTTGTGGCTGGAAAGCAGAGCACAGGGGAAGAGTCAGAGAGGAAGGGGCCAGGGACCAGATGTAGTCCCTAAGGTCACATTTCCTGTGACCCATTTTTTTCCAGCTTGGCTGTATCTTTCCTAATATTAGGCACATTCAACCATGAACTAACTCATCAGTTGGTTGACTTAGAACCCAGTCAGCTGTCCAGAAGTATCTTAAGCCAGTCAGGTTGACAATTAAGATTGACTGGCACAGGGAGGGGCTGAAGAAAGGAGACATTAATGGGAAGCTGTTGTAGTAATCCACATGCAAGGCAGGCTTACCTCTTCGAGTGCTGAAGGAGAATTTGTACTTGGGACAGCATCAATCCTCTTCTTGAACTGGCAGCCTCTTTTATGCCCTGTGAATTTTATGTGATGAGCCTTGTTCTTAGCTAGTAAGGAAGGAATTGATGGATTTATGCCCCCTCCTGGTGTTTTTTATTTTTGTTCTTTTTCCTATCACTGTCTTCATACTCTGTTGCCATTTATGTTTTTGATGAATGATTAATTAGAAAAATAATCATTTGTAAATTGTGAGTGAACCAGACATTTGGCTCTGCCTGTAGGGAAATGGCGCCTCTGAGCCCGTTGCTTGCAGCTAGTACTTCAGAGCTGCAGTATTCCCAGACCAGTGATGAATTTACATGAAGCTCCTTTTCAGCATGTTAATGACTGTCACAGCTGAGTAACTAGTGCAAAATAATAGCAAATGGGAAGAGTAAATATTTAATGCTTCTATATCATTTTTAGCTTGGTGCAAATTGTGCATTTTGATTTAGGATGGAAATGAGATTCTTGGACACAAGAAACAAAGTTTGCTTATCAGATAGTCTTTGTTTTCTTTTCATTCTTTATACTTAATTAAATTAAAAAGGTAAGTGAGTTGTTGCTGAGATAGATGTCACTAGGGGAGTGGTTTTTCTGCAAGCTTCAGGATTTATTTATTTATTTATTTATTTTGAGACAGGGTCTTACTCTGTAGGCCAGACTGGTTACTGCAACCCTCTTGTGTCAGCCTCCCAAGTGCTGGGATTACAGCTTGAGCTACCACACCCAGCTTTGTATAGTGCTAGGGAATTGAACTCAGGGCCTTGCCCTTAGAAGGAAAGCAGTTTTAACCACTATGTCATTCTTCCAGCCCCAAGTTTTAGGATTTAAGATGCTTCTTTCCTGACAGTTTGAATCTCTGTTCTGCCCACGTCATTGATTAGGTGCCAGGTATGCACAGAAGTTGTTTTGTCTCTTAAAATACTGTTTTGTCATGTTACTCTCCTATTTGAAGACTTCAGTAAATTCCCAGTGCTTCTAGTATGGACCATGTACTCAGTTGTCTACTGACCTTATAGACCTCTGTGCTGTAGAACCAGTTTCTTTCCAGCAGTACTCTCTAAGGCCCCTTTCTTCATGTCAAAGTTGTTGAGTACTTTTACTTGTAACATGCTGGAGACATTTCTCACTTTTGCATCTCTGCTCAGATTATTCTGAGGCAGGAAATGACTTTATCTTTTCTTTTTTCTTTCTTTTTTTTTCGGAAACAGGGTCTTGCTCTGCAGCCCAGGCTGATCCTGAACTCATTGTGGAGCCTGGGCTGGCCTTGAATTCATGGCAATCCACTTGCCTCAGCCTCTCAGTTGCTGAGATTACAGTCATGTACCCAGTCTTCCGCCCTCACTCCTTAACCTCCCATCCCCCCTCCCCCCATGTACCTTGAATAAAGGCTGTCTGTCCTCAAGAAAGCAATGATATATTCTCCAGCATCTTCAGGATCTGGAAGATTGCAGACATGCTGTTCCTAGAGGTGGAGGGCCAGATGGTCATTAGGAAAGACTTCACTGAGTGACTGGAGGGCAAAGGTACTTTAAGTACAGTAGTCTCAAGTGTTGACATTGTTGTGAACCATCACTTGCCACTCGCTGCTTACAAAAGAAGTATACAAGAAGCACATCAAAGATTACACAAAATCAATGAAAGGCAAACTTGAAGAACAAAGACAAGAATGAGTAAAACCTTTAACAGCAGAATTTAAGAAAAATGGGACTGATGTCATCTTGAGTGAATTGTTTATTTTACCATGATTTATTTGGAGCACAGGCATTCTTTTTTGCAGGTGGAGGAATGGGTCATGTATATTATCTAAAAATACAATACATTTAAGTTTATCTAAGCGAGTAATTCTTTGTTTAATACATGTTTCTGGAAAAACTAAACTTGGTCATAGAGAAAGCCTAAGACTAAGTTCAGATAAATTGTGAAGTGGAAACTACTTCTGGGACTAGAGTATAAAACAAAAATCAAGTTTTTGAATTGCAAAAGGAAAGACCATGCTCATAATGCCAGCAGTGGAAGTGAAGTCTTAGACATTTCGTTACCTATAATGGAGATAGTTAACCTTGGAAGAGATTACCAAAAGAATAAAAAGACTTAATTTGGTTAGAAGCAAAGAAAATCACAACAAAACAAATAAAATAACCAAAAAGATTATCGTGGCAAATAATTTTGGAAGACTTTTAAGAATTAACATACGTGGTCACAGTTCCAAAATTTAGTGTATGTGTACATCTTTTTTTAGAAAATATTACAACTTTTGCCAGATTATTAGCAGTGACTCTGACCCCAAAAGGTTAAGAACCACTGATTTAAAGTAGTGGTTCTTAAATTTTGTGGACTTATTCCTCTTGGGTGGGACAAAAGCTCCTTATTTTATCAATATCATCTGACATCTTCTTAAGCAAATAATAGTATGAGCCATATGTAAGCAATTTGTAAAAATTTCTTCTTTTTCCTTCTTTTTTTTCCCCCCTAAACAGGGTATCTCTCTATAGCTCAGGCTAGTCCTGAATTCACTATGTAGCTCACGCTAGCTTTGAAGTTATGGCAGTTCTCCTGCCTCAGCCTCCTTATTGCTGGGATTACAGGCATGAGATACCACACCCAGCCCTATGTGATGCTGGGGAATTGAACTCAAGGTTTTGTGCTTGCTAGGTAAGCATTTTTAACTACTGTGCCATTCCTCCAGCCCCTTAAATGTTTCTTACAAGGTTAAAATATGTGATTTTATTTTATATGTCTGGTAGTAGGTGGCACATTTAATTAAGAGACCAGAAAATCACAGATAAATGTTTACTGTATAAGTAATTTTTAAAAAGCAATGGATTGTTACATATATGTATATAAATGTATGTATGTATGTATGTATGTATGTATTTGCTATAGCGGTAGTTTTGGATTACTTTTATTTTTGTCATAGTACATGTGCATCTGTATTGGTTAGCTTTTACATTGCTGTGGGAAAAATACCTAACAGCCATAACTTTAAGACAGAAGTTTCATCTCATAATGTGCTGGCTCCAAAGCAGAAACGTCATGATGGAAAGGTTTGATGCAAGAAGACTGCTCCACATTCATAGGGACTAGAAGCAGTGCAGGGGAAATGTCAGAGGGGGAGGAGCCAGGAACCAGAAGTTCCCAAGGTCATGCCTCCTTGACCCACCCAGACACATCCAGAAGTGTGTTTTGGTAATCAGTCCTGGCAGCTATCGAGCCAATCAGGTGGATGATGCAGTTTGATGAGTCTCATTATTATTGGAAATGATAGGAAAGAAATATGAATGCCATGGATATGCCCTACTGCATATTGTGAGATTAAGCAGATAATTTGAACAAATCAAATTTCTTTAATAATTTAAAATAAGCAATTTATATTTATAGAGCAGGAGTTAGCAGCATTGCAAAGCCAGACTGATTTGAAACTACGTTGGTATTATTATAGTAAATTATCCATTCAGACAATGTGAGATTTCTGAGTTCCAGGTTTCAGTTTGTGTGGATTCATAGTAGAGTACGTGTGAGTTCATTATTGTATGGCAGCCAGTTTCTTGATAAATCAATTCCAAGTTCTTTGTATATTCAGCTATTACTATGCACTCTGATTTTAATTTGTCAATATAAACTGGACTCTTCATTCTACTTTACTTGTCAGTTTGTAACAAATGGTTAAAGAAAACAAATATCTGTGGAATTGGACAAGTGGTTATCAGGAGTTCAAGGACTTTATTGAAGAAATACTAGTGGGTCAGTTTATATGCAAATGCTATTGAATATTTTGAATAAGTTAATATGCAGGAGACAGTTCAAATAATACTTTTCTGTCTGGCTAGTATTAGTGTGTCTGTTAACTGGGTCCCCTTTTCCTCTTTATTATTTATTTATTTATTTATTTATTTATTTATTTTTGCAATGCTTAGGATTGAACCAAGGGCCTAACGTGTTAGGCAAGTACTTTACCTTTGAGCTACATTCCCAACCCCTCCAATATTTTCTTTTTAAAGTTCCTTTATATTCATCTTCTCCATTAAACTTGGTCCTGAACTAAGATCAACTCTGTGGATAATTTTTTTCCTTCCCCTTTGCTGTGTGTCTCCTGTCAAGTTGAAATACCCTGGCACTTCTCTTTGCTTTTTGCAAACACAAAAGAGGATTAAGCCATATAATGGACTATTTATGTTTCAAATTAAATGTTTTACTCTGAGGCTGTTTTTGAGTTACATGAGCATTAAAAATATGTATCAAGCTGCCGAACCTTTTAAAAATGCTTATTATTTAGCTGATAGCCTGTAACAGTCTGATGGATCTATAATGATAGTCTGAGTAAATACACATTTGAACGATTTATAAAACTTATGTTTACATGTGTATTAGAGAGCCTGGGTAGGGAGCAACTGAAAGTTATTACCATTTGACAGCTGCTATCTAGTGACCCATTTGAAATGAATTGGTACATTCCCTTTAGTGAAGAGTAGACAGGTTTTCCTATCAGGAAACCATAACTGTGTGTGTAATCATCAGTGTGTGGGGTCTCAATCCTGGAGGCCTGTAAGTTTAAGTTGGCTGAATGAGGTGCTGGAGTCTCAAATCCATAGCAAATTGCACCTTAGATTCAAATGTATGATCTATTTTATTTTATTTTGTGCCTGGGAGTTTTTGTACCTGAAAATGCTTAGAGAATACAGGCTGCGCATAACAATGCATTCTGTTCTTGGCAATAGGGACCGTGTTTATTTCTTTGGCATCTGCCTCCTAGTTCAACAGTCTTGAAATTTTTATGATAATGACTCTCATCTACTAACACATATTTTTGTGTTTTAGTTTTAAATTATGCATTTACCCATATAGAGCTTACCTTAAAATTAGGAGTTTAAAAGCATGAGATTAAAAAATAAGTATGTAGATGACCTGACTTTTTTGTAACTTAATGAATCCTCTTGGCCTCCTTTTGTGGTATACAACCTTTTGTTAGAGATCAAGGCCAGTGTCTTAGAAACATAGTATATGGAATGGAGGACCATCGATTCTAAACTATAATTTGTAACATGGGCAGGTCATCACATTGCGTTGAGCTCTGTCTAGTTTCTTCCTTTGTAAAATATACATCAGGCCTGTGGGGTTATCTTAAGGATTACTTACAGTAAATGTCTGGTAGGCGACAACTTCAGTGATGGCCACAGATCACGTTATTCCGAGAGGCTTTACCTGACGTCCCTACTTTGTACTGTTCCTTAGGTCTTTGTTTTACTTCTATTAAAATAATTCTTTGAAATCTGAATTAATATTAAAGTTTCCATTGGATCTGAGGCTTTGGATTTCCTTTTTCTAAAATTAATTTGTTCTGTTGAACTGCTGTGTCCATGGCATGATACATAGTAGGCATTTAATAAATATCAATAGAAATTGGAATGTTAGCCACTTAATAGCTGGTTAATACACGGAGGCTGTAACTGCTTTCATTGAATGCATTGAACATAGTTGGTGTTTTAATATTGAAGTGATAATTTTCCATGTATGAATTGCTACCAGTGGCATACCACTGGGTGTTTTTCTTTTCCTCCTGTAGAGAAGATGGGTTTTTATCACTCTCCGTGATAGCCAGTGTGTATCAGACATGAAGAAGTTAGACATGAAGTCTGTAGCTGTGAATCCGAACCAGGTGATGTCTGGTCACTTTGTGGTTCAGATGCCTTGGCCTAATAGCTGTTTTCCTTGCTCCTTGTGCCACTCAGCTGAAAACATCTCTGGGGCTAATGCCAGCAGGGGCATTGACAGTGCACCTTTGTCATACTGGGAAAACACCACTGACCTCTTCAAACTGCCGTTGCTCCCAAAGTAGAATACTTCACTATCCTGTGGCCATTCCAAGGGTTTGAGCACAGAGCCTTCTCTGAACTGCATCTCCAGTTCCAGACTGGGCTCAAACTTGTGATTCTTATGCCTCAATTCCCACAGTGCTGGGATTACAGACCTTTGCTGCTAGGCCTGGTTGGACATTATTTCTTGTGGGCCTGACAGAGAGGAGTGGAGGGTAGAGATCCACACTTTTAGAAAAGTTCTTTTGGGTGGCTGTTTCAAGTGCGTGTTTTTTCTTTGTTTGTTTGTTTGTTTGTTTGTTTTGTTTTTTGTTTTCTGAGGCATATCTCACCCGGTAGAACAGGCTGGTCCTGAACTCACTGTGTAGCCCAGGCTAGCCTTGGACTCAGGGCAGTCCTCCTGCCTCAGTCTCCCAAATGCTGGGATTACAGGTGTTCACCACCATGCCCAGTTTGTGTGGTGCTGGGGAATCCACCTCGGGGCCTTGTGCTTGCTAGCAAGCCTCCAGCCCTCTCTCTATCTCACTTTCTGTTTTACTTGGGATTAAACTCAGGGCCTTCATGCTGAGCTGTTTCTCCAGCCCATTTTTGATTTTTAAGTAGTCTTGCTAAACCAGTAAGTTACCCAGCCTGAACTCATACTTGGGATTCTCCTGCCTCTGCCTCCTTTAGTGCTAAGATGACAGGCCTCCCTGCATGCCATAAAGCCAGGCAAACTTGCCATTTTAAAGGCTATGTTTCTAATAGGGTGAATGAAGTGTTTAAATAGAAACATTTTCTGAACCTCACATAGGTTCCAGTTTTCAGGAGTTCACTATGGGTAATGAATTGCCTGAAAGACTTATTTTTGAAGCAGATCTTCCTCAAAATTAATTTACAAACATAAGAACTTTCCTTACTGTGCCTGTGAGAGAAGAATCTCATGTGGCCTTTTGATAGGATGTAGTTAGCTGGAAATAATTCAGAAACCATGGTGCTATGGAAAGTGAGAAGTTGTGAGTTGTATAACCCTTAATACAAACTTTTACTCTGCCACGGATTGTGCTGCTGTGAGTTTCTTATGCTCCAGCAGCCTTAGTTTCTTCGTCTGGGTAGTGAGTCTTATATACATGCAGTGCCATCATGGAGCCTTGAACAGCAAAATATGAAAGCATTTGCAGTGTCTGCTGGATCTTGGACATTTTATAAATATTAGCAGCCCATTTTCTCCTTTTTGGGGTAAAGCTATGGACATTTTGAGCAAATAACTGAGGTGGAATAATTGGTGTCAAAGAGAATAGTATTTTCTTTTTTTGTTAAAAGAATAGTATTCTAGAAATAGAATCTGAGTATTTTGTTTTTTCTCTGGCTATCCAGGTTAGCAAAACTTTTTCTGACATTAACAGCAGCAAAAGTCTAATTTGTTACCCCTAGGTGATGTGTGTGCCCTTTTGGCCTGTTAATGTAATTCATTGCTTTTTGGAAGGACTGAGACTTTTCCTTTTACTCCTAAAATTCCTGTAATTTCATATGCACATTTAGCTGGGATTTCTGTTTCAAAGAAATAGAATGTGTTTGAGCCATAGGAGACTTTGGTATAATCTCTGTCTCAAGAGGAAAGCTAAATTTTTGAGGTTTTGGGAATTGTTCAGTTGTGGAACTGGTTAGTGATAATGTGGGAATTACAGCACGTATTATTTTCTTCTTTGGTGTGTGTGTGTGTGTGTGTGTGTGTGTGATTGCGATGGTAGGGTGCAGTTGCATCGAGGGTCTTAAACATGCTAAGTGTAGACTGCCATGGAGCTATACACTTAGACTCTTATTTTCACATTAAGTTTTGGTCATACTTTAGATTTATAGTTCTTTGGCTTGTTTACCAAAATAGCAACACTTGAACACTTTTAGATGTACTAATTCTGACTTCCTAACTCTCTTAACTCCCCAATCAGTTAAATAAACCCACTAGGTGATTCTATTGCCTGTAGAAGCTGGGAAAACCACTATTCCGATCTCCACCTTTATGCATGTTTTCTTTTTTTTTTTTTTTTTCTGGTGGAGTGGTAGAAGGTACCAGGTAGATTTGCTGAATTCCTGAGAAACAGTAGGTTTTCATTTTATCTATCAGATATCTCCTGCTGCCATATAAATGTCTTCATTTAAAATAATTCCAACTTGGGGTAATGGCTTCCTGAGAGTTATGTTGATGCTGGAGCAGTTAGATGAAACTTATGTTCCTTACTTACTACCTGGTATCAAGTACTTGTACTGAAATTTGGTGACCAGATAAAACCAAATTGAAATTTTTGGATCATACTCCTGGAGATTGGAATTCAGAGAGGTGAGGATAAGGTTTAACTTTTGAAAACTATTCAGATGATTTTTGATACCTTAACTGTACTCGAAGAAGATTTTCTTAGAAGACTACAGAGCAGACTAATCAGCCTCTTTAATCTTTCTAACTTTAATCTCTCTTTGCCTTTGTTACTATGTTTTGATGTTCAGTGGGTAGGAGTTAACTAAAAGAAGTTGTTGTAGCAGTTGCAGTGCAGGCTCTCAAAATTGAAAGTAGACTGGCTTTTATTAAACAAGGTGTCCTTACTATGTATAGTTTCTTTCACTGTAACTTATCAGTGAGAGATAAAACTATTTTTCTTATTTTGCAAGAAGACAAGTATCTTTGAAAATAAGAGTAAATGAGAATTAAAATATGTAGCTTTGTAAAGGAGAAAAGTTCCTGGAACATTTTAAGTGTTTACAGAAATGGGTATTTCACAGGAAAGGAAGTGTTTTCACATAAACACATACCATTTGTTAAAATATTATAAGTAAATTAACAAAAGCAGAAAATATATTTTAGGTGGACAGTAGGACAAAATAACTATATTATGTTACTTTTCAGCCTCATATAATATTTTTGAAAATTTCCACCATATTAACAGCTTGAAAAATCATAGTCTGATATGTAAGGTAAGGTCCTGATACCAATAAATTGGATATAAGAATTAGATCCACCTAAACACTATACTTTTAAATACTTTATAAACATTTTTATCTTATTCTGTTTTATATTATTTTATTTAAAAAGTCTTGCTCTATAGTTCGGGCTAGTGCTGAACTCGCTGTATAGCCCAGAGTGGCTTTGAACTCATGGAAAGTCTCCAGAGTCCTGGGATTATAGGTTTGTGCCATCATACCCAGTTTATGTGGTGTGCTGTGGAATGGAAACCAGCCTTGTACTTGCTAGACAAACACTTTTACTGTTGAACTATGCTCCAAGCCCAGACGTACTCATTTTAAAATAAACATATTAACCAAGATGTCTCCTGGGCAAATATTAACATCGAATTTTAAAATCTGTTCTTTTAAATCTATTTAAAGAGGCTGGAGGAATAGCTCAGCAGTAACTGCTAAGTACCCGAGTTCAGTTCCCCAGCACCACAGAAGCTGGGCATGGTAGTGCATGACCGTAAACCCAGCACTCAAGAGGCTGAGATAGGAGGATTGCCATGAATTCAGAACCAGCCTGGACTATAGCGTGAGACTCTGTCTCAAAAAAAAATAAAAAATGTAGCTTATATTGGGGATAAATAGGCATGATGCTATTTTTATATTTGTCATAATTTAGTATGCCTTTGATCACTTCATTTTTAATAATGCATTTTAAACTTATTGCCACAATAAACTAAGGTATCTTGACCAAAATTATGCTAATTTTCAATTTCTTGTAGTTAGATATTAGATGTATATATTTTTGTAAATTACACATTTAGGTGTAGTATCTAGATGAAGAGTCCTGTGTATTATGGGAAAAATTACTAAGAGGTCTTCTCAACTCTCTACAATTCTTTATTTTAAGCTTAACAAATAAATTGAAAGAGACCATTCCTGGCATTCTTGCCATGTGAGTCCTGGATAAAATATATTATTACCAAATCAACAACAATTTAAAAAATCGCTGCTTATTAAATACTCCCAACAGATTTTTGGTTAGTGAAACAAATGACAATTTTAGATCAAAGGTGCAAGTATATATATATATATATATATATATATATATATATATATATATATATATATATTTGTGTGTGTGTGTGTGTGTGTGTGTGTGTGTGTGTGTGTGTGTGTACTTCCTCTGTCCCCAAGGACAAATTTCCTTTTGCCCTTAAGACAGACTTTATGTCCATGGAAGCTTTTGCCAAGTTCTTGTGCAGTCTGATACATGTTGGTTGTTTTTTCTCATTCTTAGGAAAGATCAAGAAACTGAGAGCTTCTTCCTTGTGGGTTTTCTTAGTGATACCACCTTTCATTTAATGCCTACAAAACTTGTTAAAATAGCCTATTTAGAGTAAATAAGAATCTTTTCAGACACAGGATATATAGAGTTGGGTTTAGAATACCAAAAGAGTAATCATGCCATTGACATTATTGATGTCATCCTGGGAAACATTTGTTCTCCTCCTTTAAATACTTCTAGTATCTTTACCCACTCATCTAGATGTGCTCTTTGGAAACATCAACAAGACCTTGTGATTCTGCAGAAGGGCACCATAACCTTGCCCAGAAAGGAGGAGAATGCTGTCCTTTCTGAGCATCTTAGTTATTTCAATTGGAAATGAATGAGTAACCTCTGTTCTGCCCCAAGAGCCTGACCTTCTTGTGAACTTTGTGTAACATTAATTTTCTCATGTGTTCCACTTACTTTGTAAAAAGATCTTTTCCTAGTATGAACTGTTGAGACTTTTGTTATTTTTATTGGTAAGATACATGTATCTATGCTGTGAATAGAATAAAATGGCTTATTAAAATCTCTGAAACAGGATGGCATATGTAATTAGCAGTAGCAGAAAAGTTGGCTCATGACTGAGGGCAAATTTTTGTTTTCAAACATCTAAGAAATACTCAGGGTTGTCTGACTAATGAGGGGCAGGTAGGAAGTTGTAGCATGTACTTGTGCGCAGACACTGTGGGACAATTGTTTTCCTTCTTTGGTTCTCTTTGCCATCTCCCTGAAAGTTTATTAAAATGCAGATTGCTAGATCTCACCCAGTTTCTGACTCTGTAAGCCTGGATGCAGCCTGAGAATTTGCAGTTGTAACACATTCCATTCCCTATAGTTGCCCATTCATCTACCTTACTCTTAACTCTGAGAACCACTGTTTCAGGATGTTATATATTATATCCATGGCGCCATACAGTAAGCTGAGGTGCACTAGGAATAAGTAAAAGTGGCCTCTGCTCTTGGGGACTCACAGTTGAGCAGGAGATTAAAATGAGAAATCCTTTCATCATGATTCATTGAGAGGAGCAGTGTGATGGAGATGCCAGAGGTGGACTTTCTAGATATTCTATGAAAGTAGTTTTAGCATTTTCTCAGTTTTAATTTTTCCCCATTTTATTAATATGTATAAGTACAATACATAAAGTTTACATTGATGGTGATTATTTTGTACATGTACATTTTGTGGCAAAGTTACAAATACTTCCCTTTTCTCTCTTAAACTCTCCCCCTTTATCCCCCTCACTTCCATTTCCCATTATTTCCCCCATTAAGTTCTATGAAATAATTGTGATCTGGGTTTCTCTTATCTGAGAAACCATTTGCTATTTCACTTTCTGCTTCTGACTCACTTCACTAAGCATGATAGTCTCAAGTTGCTTCCATTTACCTACAAAAGCCTCCAACCTATCTGTCTTTATAGATGAATAGTAGTCCATTGTGTATAAATACCACAATTTATGTATCCATTGGTCTGTTGATGAGTATTCATGGGGTCTTCTACATTTTAGCTATTGCTAGTTGTTCTGCTGTGAACATGGGTATACATGTATCTCTTGTTATGTGTTGTTTTAACTCTTTGGGGAAAATTCCCAGAAGAGGTATTGCTGGATCAAAGGAGGTATTTATTTCCAGTCTTTTGAGAGACTTCCATCTGCTTTGTGTAGTGGTTGTACCAGCTTACATTCCCACCAGCAGTGCAGGAGGGTTCATTTTTCCCTACAGCCTTGCCAGCACTGATTGCTGTTTGTGTTCTTAATATATGCCATTCTTTCTGGTGTTAGATGGTATCTGTCTCAGTTACTTTCTCATTGCTGTGACTCAGTACACGACACGCACAGATTTAGGGGAGGAAAGGCTTATTTTAGCTCACAGTTTCAGAAGGTTACAGTCCATTCATGGGCGGGTGACAGCAATGGAAGTACACGGCAGAGGCAGAAGTGGAGGCAATTTCTCACATCACAAACAAGAAGCCAAGTCAAAGCAAGTTGTGACTCTTCCTCCAAGCAAGGCAGAAAGCAGCTTATATATCCTTTCAGGTCTCATCCCAGTGATTAGCCCCTCCTGGATCCAGGTGTGGAAGGTGTGGTAAGCCCCCAGTACATGCGTGTATTCCAATTTACATGGCCTATAATCCAATTTACATGCCTGTAATCCACACTTCCAGACTAGACCCCCATTCTCTCAACAGCACATAGTTCCATAGACAATCCATAAGATTCAAATACCTGAGGTTTTGGGGGAACATTCCAGATTCAAACCACAATACTATTGTAGTGATGCTTTGATTTGCATTTTTTTATGTCTAAGGATGTTGAACATCTTTTCATGTATTTGCTGGCTACTCGAACTTCTTTATCTAAGAACTGCCTGTTCATTTCTTTTGCCATTTTTCAGTAGTCTTTGATTTTGAGGGACTTATTTTTCTACTTTTCTTCAGTTCCCTGTATATTCTGGTTATGAGCCTTCTATCTGAGGTATTGGTGGTGAATATCTATTCCCAGTCGTCTTTTTTTTTTTTTTTACAATGTTGATAATTTCCTTTGCCATGCAGAAACTTTTTAAATTGGCATAATCCCATTTGTTAATTCTGGGGACTGTTTCTTTTGCTTTTGGTGTCTTATTAAGAAAGTCTTTGCTTACACCTATGGCTCTTTGCCTCATTTGTCTTCCAGAAGGTTCAGTGTTTCAGCTTTAATATCTAGGTCTTTGTCTGTATTCATTCCTCTTCATGTGGATATCTAGTTTTCCCAGCATCATTTGTTGAAGTGGCTGTTTTTTCCCCAGTATATGCTTTTGGCTCCTTTATTGAAGTTCTGTCAGCTGAGAGTATTTGACTTTGTCTCTGCATCTTCAGTTCTGTTCCACTGGTCTACCTGTCAGTTTTTGTGCCAGTACCATATAGTTTGTACAATTATTGTTTTACAGTATAACTTGATGTCTGGAATTGTGATGCCTCATGCTTTAATCTTGTTACTTAAGATTGCTTTGGCTATTCCAGGTCTCCTTTGGTTTCATACTTCTTCAGTGTAATGTAGTTTTCTTTATATAGGTCCTTCACTTCCTTGGTTAGGTATACTCCTATGTATTTAATTTTTTGCTGGGCTATTGAGAATGGAATTACTCTTCTGATCTCTTTCTCAGTGAGTTTGTTGTTGGTGTAGAGTAAAGCTATTGATTTTGTAGCCTGAGATTTGGCTGAATTTATTATTTCCAAGAGTTTCATAGTGGAGTTTTGGGGGTCTTCTGTGTAGATAATCATATCATCTGCGAATAAGGATAGTTTGACTTCCTCCTTTCTGATGCAAATTCCCTTTTTTCACTTTCTTGTCTGATTGCTATGGCAAGTGTTTCTAGGACAGTGTTGAGTAAGAGTGGTGAGAGTATAAAGCCCTGTTGTGTTCCTGATTTGAGAGGAAATGCTTTCAAATTTTCTCCACTTAGTATGATATTTGTGGTAGGTTTGGCATATATGGCTTCTCTGAGTTTGAGATAAGGCCCTTCTGTACCTATTTTTATAGAGTTTTTATCATGAAAGGGTGTTGAATTTTATGAAATACTTTTTTGCATCAGTTGTTTCTCACTTTTATATCTAAGTAATAAATAAAAGGAACATTAATGATATGTAGGGAAACATTCATGGTGTTACCTCCTCCTCTCTGACTTCCTGGGAACTCCAAATTGTATATTTAGACACTCCACAATCATAATGTCAGCAATCTGTTCCAGCCTTTATGGGAGTGTTCTCCCTTCTCTCTCCCACCTCTTCCCCTTATGGGGGATTGAACTTTACACTGACCTACATCTTCAGCTTTTTTTTAAAAAAAAGTTTATTTTGGGACAAGGTCTTGCTAAGTTGCCTGAACTAGGTTAGAAGTTGATAGTCTTCCTGTCTCAGGCTTCCTGAGGGCTAACTCCTTTTACATTTTTAAATTACAATTTCAGACACTGTCCAGTGTAGCAGGAGGATTTGTAAGATCAAATTAGGTGATATTGGTTGAACTGCTTTATGAGACAGCTTGAAAAATTTATGAGGTACTGGGAGAACTTTCTGTAGTGAAATCAACATGGCATATTTTCTTTCTTCTCTGCAAGTAGATCAGACATTTTGTGGTAGCTCAGCAGTTCACTGTGCTTCTACATCATGGCCCTTAAGACACTACGGCAAACCTGAGGAAAATTAGAGAGGGCAAGATAGCAAGATACTCTTTTTTGAAGTTCTCAGTGTCCTAGCTTTTTATTTTTGTTTTATTTCTCTCCATACTTACTGATATACAATGATTACATTGAGCTTAACTTTTTTTTCACACATACATCGTGTCATCATTACAATCCCTTCTTTCCGCCAACTTTTGGCCCTCCCACTCCTTCTCTAGTCCCCCGTCTCCAAATAGCACATCCATTTTCTTCTGTAAATTGCTTCTATTCTGGGTTTGTCATATTAGAGAAATCACGCAACATACAATCTTCTGATTCTGACTCATTTCACTAAGTATGATGATCTCAAGTTGTGTCCATTTACCCCCAGAAGCCTCGAATCTATCTCTCTTTACTATTTCATTGTGTACACATACCACATTTTTTTTGTATCCATTAATCTGCTGATGAATATTCTTCTACAGTTTAGCAATCTTCTACAGTTTAGCAATTGTTACGTGTGCTGCTATAAACATCGGTGTTTGTGTATCTCTGTTATATGTTGCTTTTAACTGTTTCGAAATTTTTTTTTCTGCTTTAGGCTGTGACTTTGATAAGGCAACTCTAGGTCTTATTGTATTAACTGATAGAACTATCTGGAGTAGGTTTTACTCCTTGGGTGATCTGCTATAATTCTCTACTGATTTTTTTTAAAGGAGTATGTTAGTCCATTAATAATGGTCCTATAATTTTAAGCATGCTGAGACATGTATGTGGGTGTGTGTAATGTTGAGTGACATAGTTTTTGGTTTTCTTGCTGTTCTTGTGAAAGTCTTCTGTAGATAAGAGCAAAAACTATAGCCAAAAGCATTGACAGGTTATGGTGTTTTTCGTATGTTGTTGATTATTTATTTCTAATGTTTGATCTTATTTCATTTGCTATCTACTTTGTATAAAGGGAATAATTTTCTAGATAGCATCAGATGAACTAGGCTTTGATGATTTGTTCTCAAAAGATGTGTGTGCGTGTGCGCGTGCGTGCATGCGTGTGTGTGTGTGTGTGTGTGTGTGTGTGTGTGTGTTGTTTTGGAGCTGTAAGTATGCTCCCAGCTTAGTTCTTCTCTACTTTCCACTTTTTAAAGTTTGAGACAGGTTGTGTTTCTTTGGCTGCTTTTCAACTTGTAATTCTTTTCCCTGTACTTTGAAGATTTATTGATGTTGCAGGCAGTAATGCTACCAGCTTTCCAAACAACTTTTTAAGAAGTTTTTACTACTGAGTTGCAGTTTCTCTATGAGCTAATGTTTTTTATTGTGCTGGTAGAATCTCTGCTTGCTTTCCCAATTGGGTTGCTTTTCTTAGAGTTTCCATACATGCCCTGTGGACTGCTGCCTTGTTGCGTACATACACAATGTTAGAGCTAACACTGTGCCATGGAGTATAAGTCGTGATTCCACTGTAGGTAATGTATTTCCAAGTCAGTTCTGGTCAGCATCTGCCAACATGTCAAGTTTTCACACTGAAAAAAAAAAAAAAAAACAGTACTGCTTTCTTCTAGGTTGTTGTTTGAGATTCTCTTTCTCGCTTTTGGCCTCAGACTTGCTGACAAATAAGTTCTGTGTTTTTAATTGCTTGAACAGCTGAATTCTCCATTGTGTATGCTTTTTCAGACAGAAGTTAAGGGTTGAGGTTGGGTATGTATCATAAGGAAACAGAAACATAGATCATCTAGCATAGGAAGTAAGATAAGTTACCTAGTATTGCATATAATTTTGACTGTATTAATTTTTGTGCATATTTTTTATAGTGTATACTCTTTTGGTTAATAATAACTAAACTCAGGTATCTCCTGAGATCATATAAAGTTTAAGCGTATGAAGATATAGAAACGGATCTTGGAGATTGTTCAGTAATATTTTCTGAATAATATACCTTATGTATAGGTAAAACCCAAAATTGAAGCTGTGGGGTTGATATGCATTTTTGCTGTTACCTAACTGCTTGTGCAGTTGTTTATTTCTAAAAAAGTAATATGTTTATAGGATTCGTAAAGCAAAATTATATAAAATATATTGAGAAAAGTCTCACTTTTTCCTGGACACAGCAGCAGTATTCCTTAGTACCTCATAACTACTTGTCTTATGTTTCCTCAAATCAAATGGAATCACATGTGTGCACTGCCTTATTCCTCATCTCTTCACTGTGTAGTACTTGGCACACTCCACACTGTATCTTCTTATTTTATAGCCTTTTTGCATTTCAGAGATTATTACCTCTCATTTCAGAGCGCTTCTTCATTCTTTTTTTAGTTGCATACTATTCCACTTTATACTATTATGATAATTTTAATTAATTTGCCTGTCACCTAGATTGATTATAGTCTTTTGTGATTTTAAGTGTTGCTTCAGTGAACAACTTTGATCCTATAACATATTATCTGTGGTGCATGTTTATAGTGTAACTTATAGAAAAATATTACAGTCAAAATATATGTGCTTTTCTATCTTTTACAATTTTTCTAGATCTTGCAATGGATTTTGAACCAAATTACATTCTCATCTGTTTAAGAATAAGGATTTGTCTGCAGTCTTGTCAACAGGAGGTGTTCTTAAACTTTTGATTTATATTTTCTTGCACTATTCTGAAAGGAGAAAATGGATACCTCACAGCTGTTTTAGTTTGCATTTTTAATTAATATTTAGCATCTTTTCCAATACCTGAAATATCATACTATTTCCTTCTCTGCCCATTAATAGTCCTGTCATATTTCTTGGGTATTTTTCTTTTTTCTCTTTTGCTATTTCTAAGTATAGTTAATTTTGAAATACTCTGAAGATTATCAGAAAAGTTGAACACATTTCTGGATTTTTTTTTTCTTTCCTGGTGCCATTATTAATACCTTTTCATTATCTCACATGGTTTAGAGAAAGACAGGTCCTTTAATGCTTGTCATTGGTATGTCAGCCCAAAGAAGGATGCAAATCCAATTTATGATGCTTTAACTGACTCTGGGGATTTTCTGTATAGAGTGACAGACTTAGGAGATTCAGCAAACCACCTTGTGAGGCCTATAATTCAGAGTCCCTTTTCCATTACACTTCTGTTTCTCATATCAATTATTAACTAGAAAGGTTATTGAAGTGAAACCCCTACCTCAAGTTTGTGTTTCTTGAGATTTACTTACAGTAATAAATGGGGTTTTCGAGCGACTGAATCTTTCTTAGGCAAAGTTTTGAGCATGTTAAATATTTGCTACTTTTCCTTCCCTCTGTGTGTCACATGCTAATTGAGAGAATGGGTAGCTGTAATTTTTCTGGAGTTTCATGCTGACATTCTATTCTGTTAATTGGTTGTTGCAATAAGGAGCTAAAACAGAGGCAGAGGTGTGTTTTTAAGCTCTGTACTCCTTATGGAACCTACCAGTCCTGGCATCTAGAAGCACTGGCTCTGAAGTGAGACTATTGGATTAAAATTTCTGCTTTGTTACTGCTAGCTGAGTTCTCTAGGACAAGTTAGTTAACTTGTTTGTGATTTTTTTTTATTTATAGTATAGACAAAATATCTACTTCCTGAGTGGTTGTGAGGATTAAATATAATGCTATATGTAAAATACTGTGCTTAGCAGAGGCCTAGAACATCGATAGGGCTCAGTAAATAATGTTTTAAAATGTACTCAAATGTACTAGAATGTAAGGTTACTGTTTTTTGTCTGGGGTGATGAGGACATACATTGTGAAGGTGGATACCATTTGAGTTGGTTACTATTAGCAGAAGAAATAGGAATGGGGGAAATAACCTAGGCATTGATAATTAACATTACTATAGTGTGTTCAGTTTGGGAAATATTTTGCATTATTTTATTTTACCTCAGATAAATCTGAGGTGTTGTTGCCTCTAATTTAAAACTAAAAAAAATGGAGCGTTAAATAGGTTGTCTCATTTGCCTAACTCACAGAGCTCTTCGTGGTAGTTGAGGTTTGACTCCAGGTTTCCTGACTCTGAAACTCTGGATGTTTCTTTTTCTTTTTTTTTATCTTTATGTTTGTCTGCCTCTTTCAGTGCTGGTGATCAAATCTAGGACCTCACACATGATAGGCAAGCACTATATCACTGAGCAACACTCCCAGCTCACTGATGGTTCTTTTTGAGTGTACAGACTGACATACACAAAGGGACTTTCAAAGAAGATGATGTCACCAAAGAGAAATAATGAATAGTTTGTAGGTGTCCGTGAGTTTTCATTATATAATTCAAGGATTTCAGAGCCAGAAAGATGCCTGAGATACATGTAGTCTCTTTATTTGACTAATTAAGATACTGATGTGCTTGTGAGAGAGTTAGGTGAGCCGTTGTGGTGGTAGGAAGCAGTTCTATAGAGAGGGCAGGTGGTGGTCAGTGGCGTGGCCAAGAGTTATTCTGTGGAAATTAGTTATTGGAATAGAGGGAATTCATTGTGGGAGAAGTAGGTGCATTCAGAGAGGGGAAAACCTGTTACTTGAGAAGCAGTTTTCCTGAGAAGCATAAATAAAAGAGCTGTAGTTTGGTATTCATATGTCAATCTTGTTGTGCAAGAGCATGGAGGAAAAGCAAAGAGGCATGGTGAGAAGGAAGAAGAATGATCAAGGGTTTGAAAGAAAGCCAGGGATAGAGCTTGAGTTGGTTTGCTTGCTTGCTTGGGTACTTGCTGGATGGCCCCCCTCCCCTCCTTTCTTTCTGTCATTGTACCTAGGGCCTTGATTTTTGAGATACTGTCCCACAAAATTTTCTAGGCTGGAATTGAATGTGTGATTTTCCTGCCTGAGTGCTGGGATTATAGGTCTGTGCCGCTAGGACCTAGATCTAGTCTCTTGTAATATTTTAATCTGAGACTGGGTCTCATGTGGGTTACTGAATACCCACAGTGGGCTCAAACTTGGGATCCTCTTACCTCAGCCTTCTAGAATGCTGAGATTGTAGTCACTATATGTGTCATTATACTGGCTGAGAGATCTTTTCTGAAACATTTGCTTGAAATCTAAGGGTACTTGGTATTTGGGACTTTCTCTTTTCTCTCTTTATTGACTACCTGGCTTCTATAAAGAGTTCCATCAGAGGGGCAGAGGCCGCTTACCTCATGCAGTCTCTTAGAGTTGCATTGGAGGTGATTGCTGCTTTGATTAAAAGATTATTCTGGGCAGAGCTAGTGTGGACCAGCACCATCCATGTTGCCTGGGTTCTTTTTCTCTGGATCTCTTGTGTCTCCAGAGGGTAGGGTCCAAGAGTGTGTATGGCAATATCTCTAGGTCATTTCTTTGCATTTGAAGTTTTTGCTAGTACAGAGTTCCTCTAAGATTTTCCTCATGGTTTTCTGCTTATGTAATTAACCTGCCAATCATGAAACATTTCCCCAATTTCTGTTATGTAAGCATAAATCCAGTGTGGTTCCCACTTCTCTAGGAGCTTACAGTGTAATGAGCAGACATAATTGTTTACAGGAAAATACAATTAATATAGAAAGAGTTCAGGGTCAAGGAAACTCAGAGAATGCCAGTCACAGTGTGGGACAGTGGACATTTCTGTAGATGTGTGCAAAAGAAAGTGACATTACACTGGTGCAAAACTCCTGGTTGTTCTCATCTGTGGTTTGTAGTACCTGTGGAATCCTGACAAGATGGCCTGTCTTTGGCTAGCTTGTGGCTATAGTAATGTATTTCTAGAATCCTATCTGAATGAGACCTGTTGGCTATTCTAGTCACTTGACTGGGTTTGCTTTATTTTCCTGATAAATGCTTTAAAATCTAGCAGGGTTACGGAGATGACCTTTGGAAAGACATTTCTAGTATTTCCTCTTGGATATTCTCTTACCTGCATGCCTTCTTAAAAACCTGAATATCCACTACTCTGAAAAAGAAAAAATTGATTTGTCACCGAATTTTCATGACTCAGCCTGAGAGAAATGTAAATGTTGTACTGGCCTTTAGTACTCTTCCTGCAAGCCTAGATTTAGAGCTGATCATTATACTTTTAGAGTAGGTTTAAGTATGAAAATAGCAGTAGGTTGATGTGTCAGAGGGAGCTGTTTGCTCTTTTTCACTGATTTGGTCAGGGTGGAAGTATGAATATTAAATACAGTTCACTTAAACAATGAAAGAACTCCCAGGGAAGATGAACTGTAAACTTTAGTAAATATCAGAGATATTAAATGCTAAAATTAAAAGCTCTCTACAGATGTTTGGTTCTTTAAAAAGATTGTTTATTGGTCAACAATGCCAATCTGATTATATTATACTAGCTCCTTTAAAAAAAAAATATATATATATATGTATATATATATATATGTATATATGTATGTATGTGTATATAAATAGACCAGAATATATACTGGTTAGTTAGGTAGATATTTTTTTTCTAAGAATTTGGAAATAATAACCTGGCAAGCTAACTTAGGTAAATCCTTTGTAATTATTTTTGCCTCGAACAAGTTTTATTTTAAGAGGTAACTGTTTATCTTTCTAAACATCTCTATCCTCTCCTGTTGTAAGGAGATAATGCGTGTCATCTCAGGTACATCAGATTGTATCCAGGACAGGCCCAGTTAGCAAGAATTAAGTTCCAGCAAACATTTGGCCTTTCATTTGTATCCAAGTAAAAATTCAGTGGAAGAGCTTGGTATGAGTTTGTTCATAGAGATGTTTGCTTATTTTAGTTAGGTGTGTAAGTTGTGCATGTATTAGTTTGCTAGTACTAGACAGGTACTAGAGACCCATGACATGCACAGTAAATACTTATATCTCTAGAGGTCCAGCGTCCTCAACAGTTTGCATTTCTTCTCTTTTGTTTGCGGGTGCCCATCTCGTTGTTACCTTACATGATTGTCCCTGTTTGTTTCTTCTTCCTAAAGATACCAGTCATATTGGGTTGGATCCCACCATGAAAACCTTATTACACTGTATTCTCTCTTTAAAGACTCCATTTCTAAATATGGTTATATTCTTAGGATACTAGAGGCTAGGATTCCAGCATGTGAAAACAAACTATTTTGGGGATATAGTTGCATCTCTAACAATAGATACAAAAATGTCTACGTAATCCTTCACCTCTTTGCCGTTTCTTTTTTCTTGCTTTTCCCTCCCCCGTTCTTCTCTCTCTTCCTCTCCTTTCCTTCTATCATCTTCCTTTGTTTGTGGTAGTAGGAAGTGAACCTAGGGCCTTCACACTTCACTCCCAGGGCCTACACTCCCATCCATATTTATTTCTGAGAAAGGGTCTCATGAATTTGCTAATTTGCTGAAGCTGGGCCCAAATAATTTTTTGCTGCATTTCTCAGGCCGGACTGCAAGTTTTGATCTTCCTGTCTAAGCCTCCCAGAGTTCTGGGGTTACAGGTATGAGGCTACTTGCACAGATTGCCTTTTTTTTTTTTTTATTTTGGGAAAGGTAGAAGAAAAATATTGTTGTGGTTGCTATTCAAAAAATAGCTAGTGAGTTAAATGGCTGAAGCTGTTGGTGAAAAAAAGATTAGATTTTGATAATGCCTATGGATTTGGTTTGTCCTGGGGTGTTTCGTTCTGGTATCTTGGACAGGTGAAAGCTACCTATATATTGGAGAAACAAAAATGTAACTATTCTGTTGTGAAGTAAAAAGGGAAATAGGCAGTCCTGCTTTTTTAACAAGCCTGGAAAAATTAGAATGTTTCCCTTTTTAGTTCTTCTTAGCTAGCAAGTAGTTCAGGGACTTGGTGGGCACATTCAGCGTAAAGCCAGAACAGTTCAATTTTGAGCCCTCTGCCATAGCTACAGTCTGCCAGGAACCTAACAAAAGTTATAAATAGTTGTCAAATTGAATTACTTAGTTTATTTAAGTGAAATTATAGTTTGTTCTTTTCCAAACTTTTTGTGTTTTGTTTTATCATGTTGTGTCCTTTCCACATTTCCTCCCCTTGGACATTTTTGTCTTAATTCTTACCTTTGTTTTCAACTTTTGCTTCTGGCTTATATTTTTTCTTCCTGTTCTCTTTATAATCAAGTAATTTGTTAAATGGAGACATTAAATAATTGCAGATATGCATTGGAATTGAGCTGTTGTCCCTTAAGTCCTCATGGCTGCCTATAAAGTATTATGTGATGGGATTCTACTTCATTTGGTTACATGATACTGTGCATTTTGTAAAGTAAAAGAAAGTTGAAACTTCTGTTCTTGAGTAGTGCACAAAGACTGGTATATTTGCAGGAAGCCAACATACAAGGTAATAATAGGCCAGATCTGGAACCCTTGCAACCTCTGAAAATTTTTTTCTTGGAATTTTTATTTATTTATTTTTTGTCTTGACATCACTTGTGAAATTTTGCCACTTTTTTTGGGTCACTTTAACTGCTGAAAGAAAGATTATCCATTTCTTTCCAAGAGTTGGCAAGAGATTTCAGCAGATTAGTTTCTTCTGTGTTGCCATCGTCATTCCTTATCTATTAATTTTCCCTATTCATTACAAATGCAGCTTTTGTGAGTATAGATTAAAGTCTTAAATTTGTTATAGTTTAATAACCAGTTGGTTATCTGTGGTTGTTTTCATCATTTCTAGCAATTGCTACAGGTAGATACTAATTATACAGTAAGTACCTAGTTCACAGCAAACTTTTCTGTAAGCTATTAATAAAAGATTTCTTGATTACACTATGCAGTAAGCCTAATGTTTATAATAGCCAAAACACACACACACACACACACAGAGAGAGAGAGAGAGAGAGAGAGAGAGAGAGAGAGAGAGAGAGAGAGAGAGAGAGAGAGAGAGGCAGAGAGAGACAGAGAGACAGAGAGAGACAGAGATCTGCTCTAAGGACATACAGGTGTGAGAAATGTCATGCTGCCACTTGCCAGCTATGAAACTTTGGGCATGCTGCTTAAGTGTCTCCATCTTTAGTTTTCCTCATATAGGTAGTTATTAGGGTTAAAGTCAACATGTATTTTGATGTTCAGTGTATCAAATATATGTCTTGGATGCTAAGGATACATTTTTGAACAAAAAAGTCCTTATGAAATTAACATCTAAATCTGATTTTGGCTGGTGGGGACACATGATAATGATCATTTATGAAAAACATAATTGAAATATTCACTTACTAGCATTTTTTTAAGTTACTGACAATTACCTTAACTCCCCTAACTTGTTACTTGAGGTCTGAAGGAGCCCATCTCTTTGTTTGGTCATGTCATTGGGTATCATGAATAGCTGTCCATCTGTTGGGTTTCTTTTTGCAGTGTTAGAATTCAGACCCAGGACCTCATACATGGTAACAAATGCTTTATCACTGAGCTACACCTGGAGCCATAGCCATTTATTTGGATAGTTTTGGCTATTGAAAAGAAAATGCTAGAGTCTGGATCTGGGCTTCTGTAATTAGTCTTGGGATGCTGATTGTTCAGCCTTCTCTTCTAGGTCCCTGGATTATAGGCTGTATCTGAGGTTCCCAAAGGATACTTTGAGAATGAGCACTAGCATGTTCCTTTGAATGTATTTGTGAAAACACAATTTGTTGAAGTAGTAGGAATTGCTTAGAGAGGACACTGGTGCTTAGTTTACGTAGCCCTGTGTGATGTCACTGGTTCATATCCACAGAAACACAAGCAGGAAAAAAATACACAAGGCATCACATTGATCAGCTGTCCTAAACTGTTTTTCATGGGTGACCAAAAATAATACCTTTCTGACACTCTCTTCTTTTTGTGAATGACTACTAGAACAAAAAGACATGGGTGATATTTCAGAAGCACTTTGATAGAATTCTGGTGGTGAGATTTGGTGTTCAGATGTGGGAGGATATTAGTGACCAAATACTGCCTCCTTTGGTGGAAGTGGGGTAAGTGGTCACCTGAAAGTCTTGTGATACATGGATAGTGGCTTTTTAAAGGGCATCAGAATGTCACTCACGTCTCTCATATGATGTTAAATTATGGGTTTATATTATCTGAAGTATTTAAACCAGGATTAAGATATAGTTTGCATTATTGTCAGAAATGCATCAGGTCAGAGTTAAGATGTTATTCTATGATGGAAATTTTTATTCTTTTGTTTCCTATACTTAGACAGTAAATAGTATTTGGAGTTGGGGGTATAGCTCAGTGGTTAAAGGGCTTGCCAAGCATCATATGCACGTCCCTGGGTTCAGTTTCCCAGCACCACATAAAAATTAGTCAGGTGTGGTGATGTGTTTCTATAATTTCAGCATTTAGGAAGCAGAGGGTTGCCTTGAGTTCAGGGCCATCTAGGCTACACAGGGAGTGCAGGACTAGCCTGGACTACAGAGTGAGAGTCTACTAAAAAGGAAGGAAAGAGAAAAGGTGAGGCGAAGTGAAAGTAGGTGAGGGAGGGAGAGAATTTGATAATGAATAAATGTATGTATTTTAGGCTTTTGGTTAAATTCTGTTTTAGGAAACTTTATATAATACATCTATTTTGAAAAATGTGAAACCTGTTGACTTTTGGAGAACCTTTGAGAAAATTAGATGTGTTTTACATACAACCAGACCTAACCTGAATTCCTTCCATTTATTGCTACAGAGATATGAACTTTTTTAAAAGTCAAAGCTGAGGCAGAGATGTTACACCATTGTTTATTATAGCCACCGAGGAACCAGACATCCCTGATGACTCAGCTGATGCCCTTGCTGCTTGATTGAGTACTAGTGTACTAAGTATGTACTTGCCTCCTCCTTTTTGAGAGGTAAGAACATGTTAGAAAGCCTGATTGCTGTGGGGATTGTTGCAGTGTGCAAATTTAGCAGGATTGTACAAGATTGGCTTGTGGCCAGGTTAAGACTACCTTGGAAGAATTGGCTTTAGGGCAGAGGAAAAGTTTAGAAAATGACTTTCTGTTTGGTGGTGTTTATCTTTGTGAAATCAGGCAGAAGCTCTTTTATGTTTTTTTCAAGAGTAGGGTAGCATAATGCATCAAGATTTAAAGTACTTGCTGTGAATCACAGGATGGAGCGTTGTGTACATGCTGTGTGTAAATCATGAATCGTGTATGCTGCTGTCAGGGTATAGTTAATACTGGCACTTGAGGAATAAGCCTGAGTAGAAAGTGGCAGTGTGCTGAGTTCTTCTACATTATAATAAAATACTTTATAATGTTTTCATGAAATGTAGTTTTGTACAGTTAATCTGAATAAGTTTAACCCATGAAAATATTATCCTCAAAGATGGTGAATCGGAGATACTGTGGCTCCTTAAAAATAACGAATATCTAATTATGTAAATAGCCCATTCCTGAAACCACCTGAGTGTACTGTGGTACTGTGTTATGGCAAGGGCCCCTCCCCGCCCCGCCCCTCCCCTCCCCTCCCTTTCTGTAACAGAGGGGCATAGTGACTGAGGCCATGGGCAACTGTGTCATTTGGTGGGTATTTAGTGGTGTTTGGGGATTGAATGCAGGGCCTTTGATACATGCCTATTTCCTACAACCCCTTCCTTTTTTATTTAGAAGGTCTAGCTAAGTTGTTCATGCTGAGCTCAAATTTGGAATCTTCTGGGTTTGTTGTAAGAATGTCTTACTCTTAAATGAAAGGATAAGGGAAGGATTTTTTTTTTTTTTCCAACATGAAGGTTTTGTCCTCTAAAGTAAACTGGACCTTTTAACTTCTATTATGGGGAGAATATGAAGTTGTTAGAAATGAGGCACTACACTATCCCCATTTCTCATAAAATTGTCCTTCTACCTTTTGGGCAGTGTTTTTTGAAGAAATCTAACTCATTGCTTCAAAACATCATACAAAATAACTTTTCTTTTTCTAGTTTTTTATTTTTAAAAATTTCTGGAAAATGCCAAGCCCTTCCCAAGTCAGTAACTGAAATGTGAAGTGATCTAAAATGACTTTTAAAAAACAGAAGATTCACACTTTACTACTAGGGTTGCTTTTTGAAGTATAGCCCTTTCAATTATGGAAAGACCATTTTTCACCTCCTTATTAAAACAAGAAAACAAAAAAGAAAAATCAAACAAGTTCCCTAATCCATAAATAATTTATGAATTGCCCCTTTATATACCTCAGTTGTGTTCAGCTTTTAGCTGTCACTTAGAGAGATACAGGATAACTCTTGAGATTTTGTAATTTTGAATCTGTATACTAGAGTTTTTTAGTGAGTTTCCCTAATGTGGTTAAAATGCCCACTGTTGTAATTGAGTTTGTGTGGTTGTGTGTTACAGTTACAAAATGTATTTGGCAATTAAGAAAATGAGGGTTGAAACTTTAGGATTGGCATTTTGCAATGTGGAAGACTGCCTTCTCACCTTAATCTTAGCAGAATGCCTGGCATAGGTATCTGAGTAGTTGGAGATACTGCAGGTCCTTAACTATTTGTTGTTATTTCACAAATGAGAGAAAATATATGTTTTTACACAAAAACTAAAGCCAGCAAATGTGAGTTCCTCATTGTGCCTTGCTGGATATATGACCATCAAAACCTGAAGTTCCAAATTGCAGTCTCTTAGCTAAGAGATCCTTTGTAAGTAACTTTATCCATAAAAGGAGACTTTTCTCTTGCCTGTGAAAATGTAATCTGTTAAACTAATGCCCCGACTCCCCTAGTCAAATTTCAGATTTCAGTGTGGTTGTTGAAAGGGAGATGTGGGAGCAGGTGTACAAGTTCACATGTAGGTATTTTCTTTCTGAATTGTGTAGTGCGCTTCTACAAGTCGTTCAGCTGACTCTTCACTACCTCACCCTGAGATTTGTCTGAGCTCAGTTATGGAAGAAAATATAGTTGTTACACTCATATAGATGGCAGATACAGTTCTTAGTAGTTTGCTTTATATATTTGTGCCTTTTAGTCTTCCTCCCTTTTCTCCTACAAGTTCTTTGGACACTTTTTTCTCCCAGGGCATAACATCAGATTGACTAGTGTCTGACAACATGGGACAAATGAGTGTTTTAGTGAGCAGGTAGATGTCTGTATTTACGGTGTGACTGAGATTTTCTTGTTTATTTTGAAGTTTCTTTAGCATTCATGGAAGAAAATAGACTAGTTTATGTACTCTCAGATTGCTTTGGCTTGTTTGTGCCTCCTTGCAATGAATATAAAAATGAAAACTTAAAGATTAGTTTAATATTTGGAGTCAGGAAAAATCAAAGGTTCATGGAATGTTCTAATCAGAAGACATGAAAAATGGCAAGATACTGTGTAATTATTACTTGATTTTGAGGAACAGTGGAAAGATGGGACATTGACTTCTTTCCAGAGTTTCATTAAAGTTTGTGATTAATGACATAAATTATTTCCTTTCTTGGGTAGAGAAGTTAGAATTAGTATATTTATCTTGGGAAAATTACTGTATTTATGGATCTTTGGATATTTCTAATATAAGTATATAATACATTACTGTGGACATATGGGAGTAAATTTATAAGCTTGTGGGTCTGAAGGCACTTGTTTGATTCTTTTTAATCTGTTTGCACAAGTGCTTCTTCTGTAATATGTTTTTCATAATTTATTTCTAGCCTTGTAAAAATGGAGGGGAAAAACAATCAAATTGTCCATTGGCTTCCTTACTTTCTCTGTGTACATAACAAAATAAAACCAGTATTCACTGCTATTCTCTGGCAATGGAGTGGAGCATAGACTCTGAAGAAGTGACTGTTTTTAAAGTGTACTTTTTGCATGTAGTATGCATTATATGTGGTATTTTATGGTTACAATACGTAAGTATTATAAAAAATATGTGCCTGAAATGAGGTACATGAGTAGCATGAGATTGTTTTTTAAAAATTAACTAAATAGCAAAGTTTCGAATGTTTACCAGTTTTGCTTGTAAAATATCTGTGTGTAGTTCTGCTTTGTGAATCCTTTATCTGGCCTGTCTGTGGAGAATAATACTCCTCTCATTGTGGCACTTACTGTGCTTTTTCCTCTATTAATTGTAAGTTATTAGAACTTGAACAGATAATGCTGTGCTTTTCATTTATTTATTTATGTATGCTACCTGAGTTCTTAAAAAAACTAAATTGTAGGTATTGTGCAGTGAACTTCACATATTTAAAGTGTATGTTGCATTGCACTAAGTTTTGCCATAGTTTTTATGTAAGAAGCCATTCCGCAGTGAGCATAGTAAACATGTCCATCACACTGACATTTCCTCATGCCTCTTTGTAATACTTCTATCCTTGCACTCTCTTTTCCCTTCTCCTAAGCAACCATGGTTGTACTTTTCTATTGCTACATAATGACATTTCCAACAGTTAACATAATTGAATAGAAATTTACATGATATGGTCTGTTTTATTTTGGTTGGTTTCTTTCACTCAGTATAATTATTTTGAGATTCATCTATTCAGTAGTATGTATTGATAGTTTCCTTCATACCACTGAAGAGTGTTCCTGTGTGTACTCACTAGAGTATATTTATTCATTCACCTGTTGATGAGCATTTGGATTGTTTTTAGTCCTTTGGTATTATAATAAAGCTGGTGTGAATGTTACCAATTACAATTAACAATTCTTTTTATGAACATATGTTGTTTCTTTTCAGTAAATAGCTAGAGTAGAATGACTATCATATGGCAGCTGTATGTGTAACTAGAAGAAACTGGCAGCTTTTTCAAGTGTTGATGCCATTTTATGTTTATAGCCACGGTGTGTCATAATTTTATTTCCTCTAATCTCTTGCCAATACACAGTAAAGTTAATGTTTTTAAGACATTTTAGCCATTCTAATAGGTATATTGTGAAATTTCATTGTGGCTTGAATTTCCTTTTTAGACTAATAATGTCAAATACCTTCTTGAGTACTTGTCTGCCCTAGCTTTTCTTTTGTGAAACGTTTGTTCAAATCTTTGCTGAATTTGATTATTTATCTATTTATTTATTTACTTACTTATTTATGAGACAGGGTCTCACTGTGTAATCCATGCCATTTTGAACTCCTAATGCAGCCCAGGCTGGCCTAAAAATCACGGCTGTCTTTCGACTAAAGCCTCAAGAGTGCTAGAATTATAATATATGCCTCCACTCCCAGTTTATATGGTTCTAGGGAATCAAACTCAGGATCTTGCAGCTTGCTAGGCAATTGCTTTAACCTCTGAGCTCCATTCTCTAGCCCCGGGTTCATTTTAATATTCATTTTTTTGTTGTTGATAGCTCTGGAGATTGAACCTAGGGCCTTTGCACTGAGGTATATCCTAAGACATTCAAAAACTTTTTTTTGAGACAAGATTTTACTTAGTTGCCCACCCTGGGCAGATAAGTTTCTCTGGTAGGCCTTATGTGAAACAAAACCTGGCTTTAGAGGCAGGCTTAAAGCCATCTAAAGGGGCAGTAACTTTTTCTTATAAGCTTAGGTCATTGTGTCTGAAAGTACCTGGTTGTGACCGACCTCGCCAATATTGTCAGTGTGAGAATTTCTTAAGAATGTCAAATGGAGATGGTGATTGCTCCCATACACTAGTTACTTATTGTGGGATACAATTCTAAGTGATTTATGTGTATATATTCATGTATAATATACTTGGTAATTTTGTGAAGTATAGGTAGTATATTGATTTCATTTTGTGAGTGAGAAAAAATTTAATTTGCTGCAGACTAGATTTTCTAGTAGATGATGAGGAGGTGGAAAAAAAACCCAGAAATTATGGGTGTAGAGCAGACTTGAAACAACCACATGGTCAGACAAGAGTCAGTGCATAGAGAACTAGTTCTACATTCTGTTCTACTGGTATTGATGACCTGAAGGTTCTGTTTTCTTTATTTTTAGAAATAAAAGATACTTCTGTCAGTAGTAAGTTTGACTTTTTTATTTCTGAGATTCTAAATGTAAAGCTTCTGTAATCTGTAGGTTTTCAAATATTGAGAGAATATGAGTTAAACTCCCTCCTTCCCTTCCTTCCTTCCTTTCTTCCTTTCTTCCTTCCCTCCCTCCCTCCCTCCCTCCTTCCCTCCTATCCTTACCTCTCTACTTCCCTCCTTTCTTCCTTCCCTCTCTTCCTCTATTCTTCCCTCCCTCGCTCTCTCCCTCCCTTCTTCCCCCCTCTCTCTTTTCCTTCTTTCCTTTCTCCTTTCAGTTATGTCTTTATTTGAGATAAGATCTTGCTTTCTAATCCAGCCCGTGCCTGAACTATGTAGCCCAGGCCAGCCTCAAACTCAAAACAGTTCTCCTGTCTCAGCTTCTTAAGTACTGGGATTACTGGTATATGCCACCACACTGGGTTTATGTGGTGCTAGGAATAAAACTCCGGGCTTTCTGCCAGCTGCACAAGTGCTGTAACTGCTATGCTATTCTCGTGGCCCCCCTTTTATTTTAAATTTGTGTTTCAAAAGTTTTTTCTTCTATTTGAGAATGGTAGGTAATTAAGGTTTGTATCAAAATGGAGTTAAAGGTGCTTTTGTTCTGGAATATGGCAACGGGAGGCTTTATGATTGCATATTTATATGGACCTACAGAAAAGCAGTTTTCAAGAATCTTGTCTACTAAGCAGATTTTGGAGAGCAGAGGTCATGGAATAACTGCTGGCTTTAGCATCAAAACACATGACATTTGCCACCAGCTTCTTGGATGTGAGCATTTGAGCACATGGGAGATGATGTGATGGGCTGTCTTTTTGGTCATCTGTGGAAACCTGATAGCATTTCTGGTCCTCACCCTTTTGGAGTTGTCAGTACCATGTTTGACCATAAGTCTTAAAGGAATGAGAATAGAAATGTGGGGCAGCATTCTAGAATCTGTTGAGAATAGAAACCTGAATGAAGTGTTGCAAGAAGGAGGAATGAGTGCGAATAACGATGGTTTTTGTAATGCTTCGATTCAGCGTTTTCTATTATTTGGGGAAACATTCTTATAGGATCTGTTTTGTGATTTAGAATTGCTATGATTTGGTTGTGATACGTGTTAAAAGCTCTGTGACAATTGTGTTTCTGTTGGTGATGGGGCCTTTAAGTGGTGATTAGTTCATAGGAGATTAATGTGGACTTAATTTCTGTGAGATCAAGTTGTTAGAAAAGAATGAGTCTTGCTCCTCTAGCACCTTACTCTTACTTCCTCCTGCTGTGTCCACGTGCTTGCCCCATCTCCCCACCACGTGATACTATGTGCCTCGTGGTAATGTAACTACAATGCCCTTGCTGGGATTCAAACAGAACTACTTGATCTTGGACTTTCAGCTTCCAAAATTGTGAGCCAGCCTGGCTCTGATGGTACATGCCTCTAATCCCGGTTATTCAGATGACTGAGGCAGGAGGAAGATAAATTATAGGCCACCTTGGACAACATAAGAAGACCCTGTCTTATAATGAAAAACAAAAAGGTCTGGGATGTAGTTCACTGCTTCCATTGTGTTCAGTCCCCTGTACCTCAAACAAACAAAAAACCAGCAAAACCAGAAAGAAAACTATGAGACAAAAATAAGCCCATTTTCTTTATAACGTATTAAGCTCCCCTGTATTTTGTTAAAGCAACACAAAACAGATTAAACTGGAGGTAGGATGATTCCTGGAGTGTAACCTTCCTTATTAAAGCAGGAAAATATACATGATTGGAAAGGCTCCTTCTTGCCCTCCTCATGCCTTGTTCTTGTTTTTGCTACCTGTAGAAGATAAACAGGGTAAGATAAGCATTCGGTAAGATTGTTAAATGTTGGGTGGATCCGCAGGAGAATCCCTTTGCATTTGCTAGTGTAGGAGGCCAAATATGTTATTTTAAATTTTTGCTCACAATGTAAGTCACCAAAAGTTTATTTGTGGTTTATTACGTGCCTGATATGTCACATGAGCATGAAACATAGCACCTGAAGGCTAATGTCGCTAAGTATGTTTTATTTTCTGTTGGTCTGAATGGAAACCCTATCTTCCACTAATCCAAACTTACTGTGTTAGATGAAGATTATTATCAATGAAACATATTAAAGGTTACTCTTTTAAATTTTTAAAAATTAGTCATTATCCTTGAGTAGATATAAGCAGATCAGGAACTTTGGTGGTTGTATTGGTTTCCTGTTTGCTGCCATAACTTCTGTTTTCGTTTCTACATTTGCATATACTTTTGTTGAAGTTTAACACACATTTTACTGAGCTAAAATCAAGGTATGGAGGAGGATTATGTTCTGGCAGGAGATTCTAGATGAGACTTAATTATCCTGTCTTTTCCAGCTTCTAGAAGTTCCCCTGCATTTCTTGATATTTGGCTCCTTCTATCTTCAAAGCCAGGAACAGCTTAAGTCTTTCTCACAATGCCATCTCGTCCTTAGTGGGCATCATTGCCATCATTGTCTTTTCCTACCACAGGCAATTCAGGACACTCTTCAAGATCATCTGATTAACATTCTTAATTCTAAATTCTATCTACAACTTTATTCTGCCCTGCCAGAAAAATTAACATACTTACAGATTCAGGATGGGGATTACTTTGGGGAGCTGTTATTCTGTCTTTTATAGTAAGGGAGACACTTTCCAAACTTTATTCAGTTACCCACCAAGATAAAATCATATAATGCCATTGTAATTGTTTCCATATTGCATTGTTGTCTATGACCTTATACTCTATATGTGAGGATGGGAGGCTTATAACTAATTAAAGCCTCGGTCTTCTTCATTGTGATAAAATCTCAGCTTTTCAAGTCTTAACAGTTTCATAGAATCTCATTGTTTGAAGAAATCTAGAGTCCTCTTAGTAGTTTGCCTCTGCACTGCTTGAAGATGCATTATTACATCTAAGTGGTTGTCTGTCTTTTGCTTACATGCAGTGGACTGCCTGGACAGATAATGCTTCTTTGAACAGCTCAGGATTTCTGTTTGATAGTTACTGCATTACATTGACTGGAAATTTCTTTTTCTAGACATACAGAACCTGTTGTTTCTTGTTTTACTCTCTGGGGCCATGTTGAATAACTCTAATCTCCTCTTTTGCTCTTCATGCCCTTCAAATTCTTATTTTAATGACAGCTATTATACTCCCAGGTATTCTGTCTCAGACCTCTCACTTTCTTTAGCTAGATCTCATATAAAACTGTTTGAGACTTCTCTCCATTCTAGTTTTTCTCGTGAGTATGATACAACGTGAAGAAGGGGACACCAGAGAGACTTAATAGCAGATTTTAAATGCGAGGGGAATTTTCATAAAGAGGAGTATATTAGGATCTTTAACATCATCACCAGAAATTAAAAAAACAAATTATGGGCTTATGTTATGCTTGAAAAGATTTAGGTTTCAGGAAACCTGTCTTAAATTCATGGATTTGGTATTCGGGAATTGTCATGTATTGTGCAATGGACTGCCATGGGAAGTTAAAGGATCTTTTGTCCCAGAGTTAAATAAAACAAGTCTTCATCCTTAGAATTCATGTTCTTCATATAATTTAACATTTTAGTCAGTTATTTTGCCTAAGGTATTCTTTTAGTGCTTGTCATGTATTCCTAATGCTTGGATTTCCCTTGTGTTGGCTCATTGGCTATAAGGCATCATAATGACTACTATTAATCATAGGAAGAAGGGATATTTTAAGGGCTTTGTGAAGAAGGAAAGCAGTGGCATAGCACAGGATAAAAGTAATAGCAAGCAGAATGACAGTTTGATTCCCTGGTAGTGACCCTGGCATTGTTGAAGGGAACAGAAAATCAACTTTATTTTTTCATCCTGAAAGGCAACTGTAATTCTGATTGGATGGAATTCAATTGAAGGAATTGACATGCAAATTAATGATTAGACAGTGTGTGCATAGTCATCCAAAATGATCTCTGCGAGTAATTTGGTGTGGTGATGTTTGTAGGAATAATGGAAAGCAAATAGATATTTTACCTGAACAGTTGTAAATTTGGAATCTTAGCCAGGAGAGTAGGAAACTGGCTAGACTTCTAGTTGTCAAACTTTCTGATATTTCAGAGTTGAGACTTTCATTTTAGGAATTTCTGCTTTTCATAATAGAAAAATTATAAACCATTGATGATTAGAGGTTTTCAAATTGTTGATGATGTGTATTTCCAAGACTCTGATGAGGGAACAAACCTGGCTCTTATTATACAGGTATACTTCACCTGGCCTAGTGATAGGTTCTTAAAGATTTTTGTGAAAGTTAGCTCTTAAATTTACTATAAAGTAAGAGAAATTGCCATTTATAGTAACACTATTATGAGTCATTTTCTACAGTGGAAATTCTTTTTATAACCACTGTCATTTCCAATTTATCCTTGGAGTTTAAATTTGTAAGTCCATATATTAGATATGTTTCAATTAAAAAATGAAGTCATTACTCAGTTTAGGCTTTAAAGGAACAAGAAAGATTGGGCAGAATTTTGTTTAAAAAGTTTGTATATTGTTTTTAGGGAGGATGATTCTGATTAAGAATTCAGACAGTTTGGGCAGTTGTTATGGGAAAAGGAGAAGGCTATCCAGTGGATCTGAGAAAGATTTATTATGATCTCTTGAGAACTACAGCAAGAATGGCTGTGAAAATGTATCCTGGAAGATGGAAATTGGACTCCAGCATTTACTAGGTTTTGTTTGAAGGAAGCCCTAGTAAGCGAAATGGGGTCCACCTCCAGCAAGTTGTAAAAGATTGAGAAGCTAAGAAAAGCCTTCTGCAAACAGCAGCAGCTGCAGCAGAGTCCAGAGTAATGCAGATGGCATTAACAATCAGAAAGCATCCACTTGCCCTGCTGGTTTGTTTAACAACAGGGCTTCAAAATGACCAACATCAGATTTGATTGGTCAGATGTTAGAGGGCTGGCTGCATTCAGTTTTGCATCTTGAAGTTTTCCTGTCTTCATTCTTTCTCATTTTGCTTATGTGCTATAGCATTCACTCATTTTCTGCTCAACACCGTTACATTTACCTTTCATTCTGTCTAGAATTCTTCTACTTTCTAAACTCCCTCAACTGATTTGAATTTGTGATAGAACTTCCCTTATCATGGAGACCTTAAGTTCTCACACTCTTCATGCGCACATTGTTGCCTCCTAGCTTTCATATTTACCTTGTTAAAAGTTCACCTTCTTTCCATCAGAAGTAAGCCAACTTCATTAAGAGTTGAGGCTGTTTGTTTTGCTCACCACTGTGTTTTCTGTAACTAATCTATACAAATCTGTGAAATGGTGGTGTTTGCCTGTCAACCGTGAAAAGAGCTTGGAATGGGAAAAATAACATAGGACTGAATCCCGGTTCCATGTTACCTGGTGTATTAAATAATTATGATAGCCTAGGTACAGAGTACTTGCTACACTGGGAAGCTGGGTTTTGTAGTGCAAAGAACTTGCTCCCATTTTCCTTGGTTTTTGTGCCCTTGATGAACGAGTCAAGACACAGAAATGGCCAGGCAGAAGTGTGGCCAGAAATTATAATAATAATAGATATAGAGTTATTCCTTCAAAAAAGAAAGTGGTCAGCATCAGAAAGACATCTGCCTCAGGTGAGTTTGGATGCCTTTATATGCAGATAAAAAGTGACTTCTGAGGCTCTGGGAACAATGTATTATCATTATATATTGAAATTTTTTTTAGGGATTACTTTGGAATATTGATACGTCAAAAATGTTGTCCTCATTTCTTCTAGGTATTTAGTGTTCCCTTAGGGGCCTTACTTAATGTGCAAATGTTGAGAAACAAACTTAGGAACGATAATTTCTTAATTTAAACCAGGTCTCTGCCTAAGATGTGAGAGGTCTTTACAGAACATGTCTTTTCCTGGAATCACTTATTGCAGGCTGTAGCAGCTAGAATGTTTTGTTTTAGAAATAGAGTTTCTGTGTCTCTGATTATAGCTTCCAGGAATGTTGGATTCCTTGTTCTGAAGACATATAGCCAGGTGTTCAGTTATTGGAAGCATTGTAACAGTCTGCAACTTTAAAATGCCATTGTCCTCTACAGGATTGCTGTGGGTCTTTGTTCCTTAAGTATCCTGTTTTGAACTCTCCCTCTTGTGCTTTAGGCCTGCTAATATCTACCTGCCTAACATTAGCTTTGAAAAATAAGATAAGGATGTTCATCATGTCATTGTGTGGGGCCCTAGGAGGATACTGAAAAGAAGAGATGGGGACCCCAGTTTCCCCTGCTGTGAAGTAGGCTCTTGACTCTTGTTATGAAGAAAGAATTTCAGACATTTCTGTCTGAGGCATAGGCCTAATACATTTAATAGGTAGAATTAAGACATAAGGGAGAATAGGAAAAGAACTCAAACATGTGTAACTGGAAGGGTCTTTCTCTAGTGAAGAAGTTCATACTGGCTGGCTCACAAAGGAAGGGGAACAGTTTTATGGTGTGCTGCAGTGGAGTGGGGTCTGGTTGATCATTATCTTGTTCCTTGTTTCATTGCTTCTGAAGAATCTTTATGACTTGAGGTATAATTAAATTCCCATGAAATCGTTATTCTTGCTTGGGAGTGGTGCTACCTGGTGCTTGTCATGGAGTAACTTCTTCTAATGAGGAAGGTAATCTCATTAACACGTCGGTGAGGCTGTGTTTTTTCTGAAACCCAAGATAATTACTGGTTGGGAGACTTCTAGGTGTTACTCCAGGGAACCTGAAACTGGATATTGTAAAAGTTGACAATTAGTATTCCTGCAAACCCTGAAAATGAGTTTAGTTGTTTTTATCTTGGTGTCCCCAGTTTTGAAGGGGGGGGGGAGTGAAATAGGCAAAGTGTATTTAGGACTAAGAAATAACCTGGTAATGTAGACATCTTTTAATAATTAACATGCCTACATGCAGAGCTGAGTATGGATCTGACTCAGACTTTCAGGGTATGGTAAAGGAACCATAAAATGAAGTTCAAGATTTACTCTGGTTTTAGAAACCCAGTGAGCACCTGCAAGTCCAGTTTCTAGATCTTTGTTGCAATCATAGCTTGAATAATAAAAGAAGATTTTATTTTTTTTTTCAAAACGGGGAAGAAGACATTCTAGGTTGGCAAAAGAAAGTCAGTGAAGTTGGAAAGGTTAAGAAGTAAGTTTATGTCTGCAAGTTGCTGAGTTCAGTGCTAGAACATAGATGCATGCCAAAGCATGGCAGAGGGGGTGGATAATGGTGTTGATAAGGATATTAGAAGTATTTGTTGAGACCTCACTTGGAAGTTATTTTCTTAAAGGGTTTTGCATCTTGTGTTTTTTGAAGTGATTATTCATAAACTCTTCAAGCAGGGTCATAACAATATTTGAAAGATAATGCTTAAGGATGAATTGTAAGAAGGAAGGATGTGGAGGTGGGATATAGTGCAGGCTTGGGTGAGACTCTCCCAAGCTTTGTTTAAATGCATGAGAAAGCAGGAGATCTCTACACCCAGGAAAGGTTGTTTTGTTTATGCATACATGGTGATAAACTCTGTATAGATGGTCACTAAAGATAGAAGACTAGTAATAACCATTAGATTTTTTAAAATAGTACTGGGTATTGAGCATTTGGCCTTGGCATTGAGCTATATCCAGAGCACATTTTAATCTTTGATTTTTGCTATATTGGTAAATTGCCCTTACTTAGCTCCCTGACATGTTAGGATAACAAGCCTGTGCCCATAGGCTTGACTTCAGTGATAAAGCTTTAGTGTGTGTGTGTGTGTGTATGTGATAAAAGAGGAGGAGTAGTCTAATTTGGTTCTTAGATAAAGTACAAAAATTAGAAAATGCCTTGACAAATGAATTTATATTATAGTGTGTCTGTTAAACAGCTGTGTTACCTTTGGCAATTCCTTGATCTCTTCATCTGCTTTTGTTTCAGGAATGGACTTGTGGCTATATTTATAGTTTTATGTGTAGAATACAGTGCAGAATTTGGGAAATTCTAAGAATATGTTCACTAGAAATACTAAGTGATATTAGTAGTCCTTTGCTTTCACAGAAATATATGTGTAAAATTCTCCTTTCTCCCTGGATATGGTAACAACAAAGTAGCAGTTCTGCCCACACCCTTTTCCAGAACAAAAATATGACCATTTCCAAGCGATGGCTAGCATAGTTTTTTAAGATGACAGTAGAAGAGAGGCTTTTAGCTGCTTATTTTCTAAGTGGCAAACACATTATATTTTAGCAGTTGGTGTGCTGTATAGCAATGCAGAAGCAAAGGGGAGGATTGGATCATGTCAGCTGTGTTTGCTGTGTTAAATTCAAGATCTTACAAGATGGCATCTGAGTAACAGGGCTGGACAGTGTCTCCTCATGGGACCATGTAAGAAGTTGAGAATATAGCAATAAACTACCTGTTCAGTGTAGCTAGGACAGGGAGGAGCACTCCAATAGTTGAAAGTCCAGGGGAAGGTCAGAATCCTCAAAAACACATTAGAAAGGTAGGTAAAATCATCTCAGGTAGCATCCCCAGAACGACTGCAGGTTGTGACGAGCTACCAGCTTTCACAGACATAGAAAAGTCTGCCCAGAACCTGGAACCTCTGAAGAGGAGAGGAATGGGTGTCCCAACAACTGAAAGGAGGCCAAGGGAAGGTCAGAAATCCCAAAGTTATATTTGAAGTGGAGGAAAACAGCAGCCCAAGAAGCAGCCCTAGGCTGACTGAGCAGGGTCACTAAGCTGTTGGCTTCCATAGGTGAAGGAAAGCGAGGAGCCCAGTAATCACTGATTAGGAGAAGTGGGAGTTGACAGCAGCTGGTAGCCCCAGCCTCCAGAAAATGAGCCTGTGGATAGTATATACTACAAATGCAATGCAAGCTACCCCTAGAAGAGGCTTCCTGAAACCTAGACCAGAAGCAGTGCTCAGCAGCCAGAAGAGGCAATGTTGTAAGCAGGCACCATTAAAAAAAAAAAAAAAAAAAATCTGAGGCTGAAATTTTTAGAATAGAAGAAAGCTCAGAAGAGCACATCAGGGCTTTTGGGGTCACTCTTAAATAGTGCCTAAGAAGAAACTGGCACAGCAGACAGTTGCAGAGAGGAGAGAAAGGCTGCCGAACCCCAGAACTGTAGGGATGTAGGGGGAGCATCTCCAAGGTTGGATAGCACTACTTTCGGGGCAGGGAAGCCCGGACAGGTGGGAGAGCTATGTGAGGGAGGTGGGTGTGATCAAGACACCACAGAGGCCACTAAACTCTTAGGTCCTCTCTGACTGCTTACTCACAACACAGAGCTCAGAAGAATTTCTGCTCCCCCACTCACCCTTATACCTGTTCAAAGAAACGTCACGACTAGATCTTCAAGGTATAGTCCCCTCATCAATAGAAACATGGGAAGAAGACAACAGGACACCCACAGAATTGCCTGAGCCCCCAGAAATTAATGTCATAGGCTCTGAAATAGTGGAACTCATAGGGAAGGAAGTCAGTGAGCAAGTAAATGAGATGAACATTCAGTTCAAACAGGATATCCTCATAGAGACAGATGCTGAGTGCGGGTGAGAGAAAAAAAAAGGTATCCTCATAGAAATGCAAACAGTGATGAGCTGGCATAAAGAGTTTACTAAACAAATAGTGGTCCTGTTTGATACAAAGATCACTGAGCACTTCTAAGCCACAGATAAAAAGTTGGCTCAGGTAAATAAGGAAATGTGAGTTATGAAGGAACATTTTGATAGAGAAATGGAAATTTTGAAAATAAATCTAGCTGAAATTCAGGATATGAAAAATACAATTGAAAGCTGGTGCAGGCAACATGAACATTGTTAGGGCAGAATTTCAGAGCTTGCAGACAAGGCTGAGGAAACAAATGCTGTACAGTTGATCTTAACCAAAAGCCCGAGAAGCGATTGAAAACAAATGCTGTAAATAGGCACAACTCTAAAATTAGAAATGAGCAAACTAGCTGGATACAACAGCTGATGGATGATTCAGAGAGAACCAATCTCAGAATTATGGGTGTGGGAGAAAGAAGTGAAGACAGGACCAAAGATATAAAGAGTTTATTCACTGAAATGTAAGAAAATTTCCCAAATCTAGGAAAAGAAATTAATTTTCTGGTACAAGAAGCTTTTAGAACACTAAATAACCTCAAGCAGCAATGAGACTCACCATAACATATAATAATCAAAGCCTCAGAAATAGAACATAAAGAGAATATTAAAAACAGCATGAGAAAAACAGACATTATTCTACCAAGGCGCACCCATTGAAATTACCGCAGATTTTTCTCAATGCAAACTTTAAAGGACAGGAGAGCCTAGAGCAAGATCTATCAAGGTTTAAAAGACAGCAAGTGTCAGCCCAGGTTATTGTATCCAGCAAAATAATCCCTGAAAATTGAAGGAGAATTAAAAATTTTTCATGACCAAGAATTCCTAAAGAAATTTGGACCACTAGCTTGGCATTGCAGAGAATACTTGCAAGAGTCTTTGAGAGAGACAGAGAGACAACCAGCACCAAAGACACGGGAAAAAGGGAACAACTACAGAGAAATTGTAACAAAAAAATAGATTGGTATTTACATTATTTGATCGACTTCCCACTAAAATTGTACCAGCTTTCTCATAAAATCTGTGAAACTTTCCCCCATAATTGTATTTAATAGTGTATTAGTTTGTATTATATTCAACTTGGGGAATTGGTATAATTTAAAAATATGTATACATGAATTTATGGATGGATGGGCAGATTAAATGATAAACCAAATCTGGCAAAAGGTTAGTTATTAGTGAAATGTGAGTAAATAATTGCTGAAAGTTAAAAAATTGTTAAATAACTAAGCATGCCATTATATCTATTGCTTTGCATATAATATACTTTTGTGATATAGACTTAAGTTCGTTTAATGTAGCAATTCACTATTGAGTCTTTGATGTAAGTTTAGTCTAAAAAAACTCATTGATGTAATGACAACCTGAATGTCTTTTGAATATACAAATATTTACCTTTTAGTATTTAACTAAGGAATTTGAAATTTTACCTCTCTCTTCTTCTTTCTAACATTTTCTGGTCTTAACAAATTTCATTATTATCTTTCTTTTATTTTATGGACTGCTGGGGTGAGGCCGTGTTAGAGAATCTCAACAAAAAATTTTTAAGATACCAAATAAAACAAAGCAAAACTAAAAAAAAAAAAAAATCCTCCTCCCCCGAAAAATCCTTTAGGCAAATTGTCCCAGTAATGGGTTCTGCTGGATCCTGAGAAGAGGCCTCAAGATATGGCCATTGCAGCCCATGCTAGGGATGGGAAGGTGAGCTAAAGAGTGATGATTTGAGTGGTGAAGTGAGTCAGATGGGGAAGATTAAATATGTTAAATATCGCATGGTACATCTGATTTGGGAACCCAGAATACAGGCATTCTATAGAACCAAACAGCTGTGATAGTGGGAGTTAGGAAGGATGGGGACGGTGTGGGAAGGCCAAAAATGGGAAGGGATTGTATTTTTTATGTGATATGTATGTGCACAACATACTCAAATTCATTGTAAACATAATGTATCACATATTCATATTAATAAAAATGGTGAAATATATTGCAGCTCTTAGCAATCTCTGTTCCTAAGGGCTATTTGATGCTTTATCTCAGTTAATATTCACTTAATCCTTCACAGTAATAGCATTAAGATACCTCCTAGCAGTTTAGCTTTGATTTTTTGTAGTAGCAGAATTGTAGTTTTTGTTTTTGTGGTTTTTCCTTTATATGGAATGCTGTATAATTCTGTGAGACTTCATTTTTCTGTAGAAATTTGGGAAACATTAAATATTAGAATTTTTCTCCTTTGAAAAGGATAAAAAATTTATATTTTTATAAAAATTTCTCTGAAATAGGTCCATTTTTGTAGAGGTTGACTCAGGCAAACAATAGTTCTTTAGTGGTAATAGTAAATTCCTCGATTCTGACTGCGTGCTTTCCAGTTCTACCTTTGCTATTATTACCTATGTGATCATAAATAGATTTATTCAGTTTCTTCATTTGTAAAATATCCATAGGCTGATTGTAAGGAGTGACTGCATAAATATGTGTAAGTTACTTAGACCACAGACTGGCAGTAGGACCTCTGTAAATATTAGCTGCTGCTATTGCTCGTTTCATATGGCCTTTGTATTTTCTGAGGCCAAAGCTAGGCATTTTCTGCCTGCTGTATTTAATTAGTAAACGTCAGAAAATAATTCGGTGGTAGGGTGCTAGAAATGATTCAGTAATAGATTGTTGCACTTCACAGTTCAGTCCACTGGCATCCTGTAAGGGGCAGCTCATTACACTCTGTTGGTACTTTTGTGAAATGGATGAGTAATCTTAGTCTGCTTTCTTAGGCAGCAACAGAAAGTTAAGCCAAACAATCTGAAATGCTTGGAAATTTCCTAGAGAGAGGATAGAAATTTGTAGCACTGTGATGGGGATGAATGGAAAGGACCCAGGAGTAAACGTTAGAAGCAATATGGAAGTTTTGATTCCAGCAAACAGGCAGGATCTCCAATGTAGGCCTTTGTATTAGTAAGGGATTATGTTTAGTAAGGGAAAAATCCTTGACCCCTGTGGATGTGACTCCTGACTTAACCACCAGTTTGTGTGTCACAGCCGCACCAGGAAGTCATGTTTCCTCTCTGACCTTGTGTATTTCTGAAGTGATTCCTGGAATTTTTTTCTAATGGAGACTCTTCCTGCATTTTGTTACATTTTAGTAATTACTTGAGGAAAGAATTGCTGCTGAAGGACCTGTTGTAGACCTTGGCTTCTGCAAATCTTGAGGTTTTTTTTTTTTTTTTTTTTTTTTTTTTTTTTTTTTTTTTTTTTTTTTTTTTTTTTGAGCAAAGAAGTCTTTGTTTAAAACACTGTGAAGCATTTCATTATTGGATGCGTGACGGAGTTGTCCCTTTAATTGCTAACATTTCCTTCTTTCTCTGAAAATGATATCCACAGTGCTGCTGTTGTCCTGTGCCTCTGCATCAGCACTTTTGCAGAGAAATGAAAACATTGAACTTTTAAAGGCACAGAGAGCAGAGCATCAGGATTCAGGGTTACAGAACTGGTTAACTTTTTGGTTTGTTCGGCTGAGCTCAATGAAAAAGGTTTAGTTAGATATTATTGTTTAGGGATAGATAATTCATAACTACAATATTTCTCAGAGGTCATTCCCTTTTCTCTCCCTTTGCTGAGAATTTCAAATTTTGGTCTAGCATTTAGAATGTGATTATTAACTGAACATGTGTGACAAATGTAAAATAACTAGATAAAAACCGTTACTTGTAGAGGAACAAATCTTTGAGGAGAGACTATGTCTAGATAGGAAGTTGGTTTCTAATATTGAGTTTTAATATTAATTTTATGATTAATAGCTTATTACAGCTCAGATTCATTAATAACTTAGCAACTGCTCTGGACTTTTAAAACATTATTTAATACTGGGATCAGGAACCTGTGCTAAGGGTCACTTGGGTATTATGATGTCTTTCATGGGGCATACAAAATTATAACCCTGAAAATTAGCCTGCTATATTTGGTAAATTCTTTAACTCACCCTAATAGCATGGTTACCTTCATGTTCTCCACTTCCTATGTAATAGGCACAGTATTAGAAAATATGCATTGAAGTTAAGATTTAAAAAAATAAGATCTGAAGTGTTTTTAAACTTTAATATTCTACAGAGAATTTGTTAGGTTATAGAGTTTTAAGTGCCAAGTAGATCTTCATAGATTGCAAAATATGCCCAACAAATAATCACCTTTTTTGTTCTGGGAAGGAGTTGTCTCCCACCTGATCAGTTGTATCCCAGCTGATTTCACCTAGGAAATAGAAGATAGCGTATTGATATTTATTTCTTTATAAAACCAGTACAATATACCAGGTACTTTGTGCTAGGATTTACCATGGTAAATAAGAGATGGTCTTAGCCTTTGTGAAGTCCTCCTGAGGCAGGTACAGAAGTTAAAAAAGAAAAGCATACATTATAAAAAAGATAGCCTCTTTGAAAAATTGAATACCCACATGCGGAAGTATGAATCTAGATATACACTTGTCATTGTGCACCAAAATCAAAGCAAAGTGGATCAAAAAACCTAGATGTTAAAGGTTAAATACTAAATCTTCTGGAATACAAATTAGGCAGAAATCTACAAGAAATAAATATAGGCAAGGACTTTTTCAATATGACACCCAATGCAAAAGAAATCGTATCTAGAATCAACAACTGTGATTATATCAAATTAAAAAGTTTCTGCATGGCAAAGGAAATTATCAACAGAGTGAAGAGAGAACTGACAGAATGGGAAAAAAAATTTCACCACTTATACTTGAGATAGGTGGCTAATAGCTATAAAAACAAGGAACTGAAGAAAAAAAGATGCCTCAAATTCAGACTCGATTAAAAGATGGGCAACAGAAATGAATAGACAGTTCTCAGATGAAGAGGTTTAAATGGCCAGTAAATATATGAAAAGATGTACAACATCCTTAGGCATTAGAAAAATGCACATCAAAACATCATCTAAATATCAACTAACCCCAGAGAGAACAGCATATAACAAGAACTCAAAGAGCAATCAGTGCTGGCGAGGCTGTGGGGAAAAGGAACCCTTGTACTCTGTTGGTGGGATTGTAAGCTGGTAAAACCATTGTGGAGGGCAGCATGAAAATTCCTCAGAAAACTGAATATATATATATCCCCTTTGATTCAGTGATACCTCTTCTGGGAATCTTTCCAAAAGAGTTAAAAGCATCATATATGTATACACACACACACACACACACACACACACACACATGTTTACCCATGTCCATAGCAGCACACATAACTAAAACATGGAAGATAAAACAATCATCAACAGACAAATGGATACAGAAATTGTGGCATATGTACACAGGGGAGTACTACTCTTTTATAAATAGAAATAGTTCTGAGGCTTTTGTAGGTAAATGAATGCAACTTGAGACCATCATGCTCAGTGAAGTAAGTCAGATGCAGAAGGTGAAATATCGACTGGTTTCTCTAATACTGGAAACCCAGAACACAGTCATTTCATAGAGCTAAATGGGGAGAGGATGCTGGGAGTTAAGGTAGAAGGGGACAATGTGAGAGGATCAAAAAGAGAAAGGTTTATAATTTTGACACACACACACACACACATATTCACATATATACATATATATTATACATACATACAAAATGGGAAAAAAGCTCAAGAAGAAGAAAAACATACTTATGATCTGACTAGATCACGGTCAATTACATAATTAATGGATGTGCTGCTGTTTCTAGTAGGTTACATGCTGTATAGTTCTTATGTATTAGAGGTAGGCATTACATACTTCACCTTAATAGAAAAAAGGGGATATTTGTGCATTACAGGAACCATCATGAGGAGGTGGTTGGATAATGATGTTTTGAGCTACTAGACGGAGTATGCAGTGTAGACAGGTAGGATTGATTTTTTGAAAAAGAACATGGAATAATACAAGAAGTGTGAAAATGCTCAACCCCCCCCCTCCCTCCCTTAAGCAGCCTGAAGGTAATAAATTACTATGTTGTTGGAGAGCAGAGTTTGTTAAAATAAGTTCTGGGGAATGAGTTTAGACTCTTGCAAGACTGTTTGGTCAGACTTAAGGAAAGATGTGCTGGATAATTGTGCTCAGAACTATAGCCAGCTTTCCCAGATTTCACTGTCTCCTGAAATAGATGTACAGTGTGATGTGAAAATACCAGGGTTATATCTGTTCATTGCTGCATAGTTAAAGTACATGCTGGATTTAATAATGAGGCACAATATTAAGATGCAGAGTGATAATATTGGATATGCACAATTAGAGTTTTTCCTTATTTAAAAAGTTGTAGCTCTAACCTTTGCCCTGAGCTATATCCCCAGCCCATTTTTCAGACAGGTTCTCTTAGAGATGCACAGGCTTGGACTTGTGATCCTTATTCTTCCTTCAGAGTTAGGTCCAACTGGTTTATTCTCTGCTTCTAATTAACTCCAAAGCACCCCTCCTGTAAGCAATCATGGTTTTTATTCCTATTAACATAGTTCAATTGTACCTGTTGTTGAACTTGATAATGCTCTTTTGTGTATGGTTTCTTTTGTTAACATACATATTTTTTTGTGGTTGGTTGGCTATATATTTATTTTCATGAATACTGGGGATTGAACCCAGGACCTTTACACTGAGCTACATCTTGAACCCTTTGTATTTTTTTTTTTTTTTTTTTTTAATTTAGAGGCACTGTCTTGCTAAATTGCCCAGCTGAAGTCTTGTCTTGTGATCATCTGGTCTCAGCCTCTTAAAGGCTGGATTACAGAGTGCTCCACCATACTTACCTTGTTAATGGTGTTTCTTAAATCTAGCTATGTTGTTTCCTGTTTTCTAAAAATGCAATCGTTGAGTAGTACTCTGTTGAATAGCTACACTCCAATTTGTTTAACCATTTTTCTTTTGATGGACATTTGCTTTGTTTCAAAAATCTGGCTATTATGAATTAAGTTGTAATGATTAATAGTGCATTTTTTCTTTTTTTGACCATAGTTCATTTCTTTTATGTAGATGCCTAAGAGTGGAATTGTTGTGTTCTGTGATATATTATTTAACTTTACAAGAAATTGCCAGACATTGTATCAAAATTTGTATCATTTTGCACTCCTACTGTGATTTTATGAGAGATTCGGTTGCACCACATCTTCAAAAACACGTAGTGTGATAAGTACTTGTCTTACTTTTTCGTTACTGTGACTCAATACCCGACGACACCCACAATTTTAGGAAAAAGAAAGGTTTATTTTAGGTTTATTTCAGATGGTCACAGTCCATGCAGGGGTGGCCGGCAGCAATTGAAGTACATGGCAGAGGCAGAGCTGGAGGCAGCTTCTCAGGACATCACAAACAGGCAAGTGAGACTCTTGGAGACTAGTCCAAGTCCCAGTCTTAGTCTCTCCTGCATCTGGGTATTGAAGGTGTGGCCACTACATGCCCTTAGTCTTAACTCACACACCTTTAGTCTTAAGTCACATGCCTTTAGTCTTGACTCACATGCCCTTAGTCTTAACTTACACACCTCTAGTCCCAACAACTGCAATCCACCCCTCCAGGCCAGACCTCTATCCACCAACATTACATGGCTCCATAGACAATCCATAACATTAAAATACATGAGGCTTTTGGGGGACACTCCAGATCCTAACCACAACAGTCTTTTTAACCATTTTAGGGGCTACATAATGTCATTTTATTATTACTTAATTTTTCCACTAATGATGTTGAACACTACCTTCCTTTGTGAGCTGTTTTGTTCAAGTCTCTTGGTAACTTTTACATTGGGTTGTTTGTCATTTTGTTTTTGATGTATAAAAAGTCTTTTTATGAATTCTTCCAGTTTCTATCTTGCTTTTCTAGTTTACTAGTGATGTCTTTTAATAAACAGAAGTTTTGACAAAAAATTTATGTTGCTTTTTATTTGACATGTTTTTTGACTTTTATTTCCTAATAAATCTTTTTTTTTTTTTTTTTCCCCCTAGGGTATTACTTACCTTTTGGTTTATGATCTGTTTCAGATTTTTTGGTATGATGTGAGGTTAAGAGTAAAGGTTTATTTTCCCCCATACATTTATCACGTTTTCTGGAGTACTTGTTACGTTTCTCTTTCTCCACTAATATCCATTGTACCTTTGTACCTTTGTTGAAAATATATGGCCTGTTTATGTCATTTATGGACTGTCTCTTTTCCATTGTTTAATTTTTATCCGAGTAGCACACTGTCTTATCTAGTTTTGCAGTGAGACTTGAAGTACAGTACTGTGAATCTTCCTTTTTGTTGTTTTCCAGTGTTGTTTTATTAGTTCCCTTGTTTTATTTCCATTTAAATTATGGATTGTTTGTTCAGTTCTACATAAAGTGCTTTACAAAATTCCATGGTAGCCAGATCATACGCTATACCAGTTGAATTGGAATCACTTGGAACTTGAATCCAGGTTTACAGAATCTGGTTAACAAAGTCAATCTGTTAAATTTTACTCCCTGGTTTATTCTGAATGCAGCTGAAGTTGAGAATTAATGCACTAACAGGGTTCTAGTGTGGCATGTTGAAAAGAAAGAAGAAATTCTGTAGATTACTGGAGTGGAAGCCATTTCACTAGAATTTGTATGGTGTGTAGCAATTAAACTAGGCCCCCATTCAAAGAGGTTTATGCATATAAAATAAGAGTTGAATGAAGAAGAGGTGGAAGAGTGAAATTTTTGTACATTTGAGGAAGGAAGGTTTTCTTGGTCTAGAGGATGTAGGGTCTTATTGCTAGTATCCTGTGAGGCTACCATCCCAGTTACTCATTATGATCTCACTCAAAACCTGCCACAATGCAGCCTCTGAAACATTAACTTAAAATACAGTGAATAGCTTGGTAAATCACATGTATACACCAGTTTAGAGAATAAGAGAAGGAAATGCTTTAAAATTTGTGTAATAATGAACTGGGTGAGAGATTGTACTAATTCATTTTTTCTTTGAAGGTTTTTCTTTCTTTTTAATTTAGTATCTTCAGGCAAACATTGATTCACTCATTCTTCTCATAAGCATATAATTTAGTTAGAACCAGTGATTTCCTAAAATAAAAAAGGGACAGAAAGTTACAGTCAATTAATGTGGTTTTTCTTTTGAGACATAGGCTGGTTTGTGCTTGGTTTTGGATTTTATAATTTTTTTTAAAACCACACTTTGTTTTTTGAAATAGTGTTGAGACTAGTTAGCTGAGCTCTTCTTTCTGAGATATAAGATCTCTAAACAGCTCTAGAGAAGTTTTAGTCAGAGCTAGCAGAGCTTTTGTCTCAACTTTCTGCTCAGTGATACAGAAAATCCTCTCTTGACAATAACCAGTATTGAGGCTGGAGGAATAGCTCAGCTGTTAAATGCTTGCCTAGCAAGCTCAAATTAGGTTCAGTTTCACAGCATCACGTAAGCCTGGTGTGGTGGAACCCTTCTGTAATCCCAGCACTAAGGAGGCTGAAGCAGGAGGATGGCTGTGTATTTGAGGCTAGCTAGTGAGTTCAGGACCAGCCTGGTCTGCAGAGTAAGACCCTACCTCAAAAATAAAAAGAACAACCAATATCCACTAGTTGTGGGATGTTAAGAAATGTAGATGAACATTAGATTTTTGAGTATTTTCATGGTAGAAACAGTACAGAAAAGTCCTTTAGAGAGCAGATTTTATAGCATTCATAGAAAACAAACATTTGTGGTAACTTTGATTTTTGTGTATGTTGAATATATTCACAGTACTGTTTTCTTCTTCCTAACAGAATTGAAATGTACATAGTTAACACTAAATTTTTTTTTAATGCAGAGTAAAAAAGAGCTTTTATATTAGCAACTTATGATACCTTTATACACACATCCTGTTCTGACTTTCTCTCTTTCTATTTTCTTTCAAAGCAGAGGAAGCAGGTGGGCAGAGTAATGAGAGGAGAGTTGTTTTCCTTTCTCAGTTTAGGATTGTATTTAACAACATACACATAAACACATGTTCACATTATTTCCCTTTAGTATTTTTGTAAGAAGGAAGACGATTATAGACATCTCTTTAAGAAATTCCTCTTTCATTTTTACACTTTTATTTCACGTTTTAATATGATGTGATCATTACTTTTTAATAGTACTGATAACATTGAAATAATTATGTATTTTGCTCGACATTAAAAAACACTTTTCTATGTTAGTGTGTGTATGGCAGCCTAATAGCCTGTTGAATGTACCACACCGTATTCTTGTCATATTGTAAGTCTTCATTTTTGTGTTTTTTATGTCCTCCCCTCTTACCTTTTTTTAGGACCTACTCTGTGTGTAGTAGTAACAAGGTGCATTTATTGTTTTGTCCTTAAGTTTCACCAGTCTGTTTTCACGGTGTACACTCTCATCAGGCATATAGAATATCCTTGCCTTGAGTTTCTCCATTTTCTGTTGCTGGATATCCCCAGCCTTTGTATGTACTTCAGCAAGAGCTTTGTCACTGAGCTAGAGGCCTGGCTCAATTGCCTTGAAAATGATCATTGTGTATGTATCTAGAGATAAAAGCTACTGTGTTTCTTCATAATGATGGCATATAAAAACATACTTGTCTTTTTTATGTGAAAGTTTGAGCCTTTTATATTTGCTTTCTAATAGTTTAAGAATTGGAATTTCTTCCCTTTGATCTGTCCCCAAATTCCTTTCTTACCTTTTTTTTTATTGCTATTGGATTGGAATCACCACTGAGCTACATTCCCAGCTCTTCTTTAAAAATTCTAGTTTGAGGTAGGTACTTGCTGGCTTGCCCAAGCTGCCCTCAAATATGTCGTTCTCCTGTGTCAGTTTCCTGGGCAGCTAAGATTTCAGGCTTGTAAAACTTTCACATTCTATGGATGGGTATTTTTATTTATTTTTATTTTTTTTACTGAACTGATGTGAGATTATTTTGTTGTATTTATAGTAATCCTTTTAAGACTTTTCCAAGTTCATTTCTTTTTACTTTAGTTTTTCATTATAAGAGTTTTTGTGCATTCTGTTTTAAAAATGATTTCTTTTGCCCTATGATACAAGCTTGTCTTTAGAGATGTTAAACCAATTTTATTTTTCCTCTCAGTATTTTCTATGGCTTAATAAATAGAAATTTCTAAGTCTGAGGTTCTATTGAATTATATGCCATCTTCTTAACTGCCATGTGATGAGCTGTATGTTGAATCAGGAGTATGTTGTTCTTAGTTCTTGGGAATGGATTAGAAAAAGGTGGAATCCTATCTCAACTTCCTGTAATGTTTGTAAGTCTCTATTTACTTATCTGTAAAGCAGGGATGAGAATAACAAATGTAGAGAGAATTATTTTTAAAATATATTTAAGCCTTCTTTTAAGCCCTGTTAAGAACTTCAGTTGAAAGTATTTATAACAACAAATAGCTGTAACTTTTGATTTTTATTATGTGTGACATCACTTCTTGGAGTTTTTGTCAAAAGGTAGAGAACGCACAGAACACATAGAATCTTTGGTATTTTTAAAAACTAACTTCAATCTTGTAACTGTACACATTTGGGATCTCTATATGGACACATGCTTCAGTTTGTAATATTCATTATAAATACAGTGTCCCAGCCAGATCTGATTACTTATTGAGGACTTTAGAGGATTATATCACAATAAAAATTGTAGGAAAAACAAACATCAGCAGTTCAGACAGTAGATTAAGAAAACAAAACTAGTTTTTGAAAGAATTGCTCTTATCCCATGTCTGCCACTTAATGTAACATTGGTTGAGTAATCTCTCTTAATCTTAGTTTTCTTAGTTGTAAATGGAATGATATTGCTAAGTGGTTTAATTAAATATATGCAAAATGATCAACATGTTGTGTGTCCCATAGGAGGCATCAAATCTCAGATGTTATTATTTTTATTAACAGATAATATTTGTATATTATTTATGGTCTGTAGAGCCCTTTCACATACTGTTTCTCACTTGTGAATCACAGTGCCTTGTGCAGTATGGAATTTTAAATGTTTGATGGGCTTTTTATTCATTTTTTCAGTTCTTTTTTAGGTGCCTTATAACTTGCATATACTCAGTTGGCATTTGTCATACATCTTCATGCCAATATCTTTTTAAAATCAAATTATGAGATCCTGTATGTATACAAAGATTATGTCTTGTCTGGGTTGTTGGTGTACTCATGGCTAGAATGGTCAGAAGACCTTACTTACCAAGGTTGCCTCCTATTTTTTACCTGTAAGATGGCTAAAACGTACGAAGATTATTACATCAGACAATGATTTAGAAAGTGCTTTGTATAGTAAATTACAAATGATTTTCCTTGTACCCCACCAGCGTAGGGGATGCTTGAGAATGTGTACTTGTTGAAGTCAAAGGCTGATAGAATTGTGGTTGGACCCAAGTGTTAATTTCATTATTGTGAAACATTCTTTTAAAAAGTGAATGTTCTTTGAGGGCCAGTCATCATACTGAATGCCATACCAGGCTGCTTAATACCTTGTCTTAAAGTATTTGATGTATTATAAAGATGTGTTGAGGGGGCAGAGTATATGCATAGGTACTCAGAGCTGGTAACATATCCTGTGAGAATTAACATATATAGAGTATATGGTGGGGGTGTGTGATCTTTGGTTAGCCTGAGGGGTGTATTGTAAGAGTCAAACATCAGGCTAACACTGGGATGTTGACTCTGGAAGATTCGGCTAAATCTTCATCATTTCCTGAAAATTTCTGCCAGCCCACAGGTTTATTTCAGCATGTTCTAATGTTTCTTGGTTTTGATTTTTTTCCTCTAATATGCTTTCATAAATGATAGTGTTGAAGTGTTGGCTGTAGTTAATTTGGGTATAGAAGATCTGAATTTTAAGGTATCCATTTCTCTTGTCTGTTATGTGGTATAAAAGCACAAGCATTTAATAAAATCCTGATGGTTCTTTTCAGGAAATGGCACCTTTGTTAATCTTCTAAGAGACAGGTTATTATTCTAAGCATTTTTGAGTAGTCAAAGCACAAGGCCACAATTTAAATTGCTTCTTGGCACAGTTTTCATTTCCTGAGCTTTGTGCCTTTAGAGTTACAGTGTTTCTCACAGGGAATAGGGTACCTAGTAGGCAAAGGTAAGAGTGTTATTTCCTTAAACATAGATTTTTTTTTTTCTTTGTTTTCATTCAAGGTGTCCCCTGACTACAGAACAAATTTTATTTAGCACACTGCTTTTTGCTAATTGTAACACATGTCACGTATTTTCACATGGTCGTTCCATCTAGCTCTTGCCATGCTTTTGGGATACAGGAAATTGTCTGTGTCTTAGGTCAGGTGAATAAGTGAAATGTAGTTTTCTTCTCTAAGAGCACAGAGGTGACAGACTTTTGTACAATAATCATTGTTGGTAGCTGGAGTCGTGTCATTCATGTTTAGTTAGTGGGTGGCAAATTCAATGAAAGGGGACTGTTTTTTAAACCATGATGTCACTATGTGATTAACTCTTTGGTAATCTTTTGAACACAGAAGGAATTTGCGTTAGAAGCTTAATGTCCAAGAGTTTGTGCTTTTATAAAGTCTGAAAGTAATGCTCAGTTTTTAATATTTTGATCATATTATACCAATGTCTTCTCATTCTGGTTGGTAGGAGAGGTTTGGATATGGTGATGTTGGTGAAACACTTCAAGAAGATAGTAGCAAATGCCATAGCTTGCCACCATTTCAAATATGTTTGGGTAAGAGATGAGAACACTCTGTTAAGATATTTAAAAAATGAAATCTTCACTTTGTGAAGTTTGTTTGATTTTTTTTTTTAAAGCAATGCTTATGGCTGTGCTACATTGTGTGAACAGTGTAGCGGTAAGCATGTGTCTCACAGAGGGGCCATCACTAACATCCCCGGAGTCGCTATAGCATACTGTCCTGCCCAGATCAGCACAATAGTCCTACATTTGGGCATAAGGGAGGCTCTTAATATTGAACACTGTTAAAACACACTTCCTGTGGGTTGTTTATCATCTTTGAGGTTTCTTAATAGCAAATCCCAAATGACTCACCTTTTCTCCAGTAGTATTAATGTTCTAAGAGGGACTATATATTACATTAAAGTCTGTGGTAGTTCTCAATGGGAAGAACTAAATGAGACTTATTCTGCCTCTTTTTCGCTGGTGTTTCATTACCACCAAGGATTTATAGCACAATAGCTTTGAGGCGAAGCTGGTAAGAATGCCAGCTTCGCTAATATTTAGAGTCATAAAATTCTAGATATTGGACAAGCTCTTAATTACTCTGAATCCATCTTTGTCTTAATAAAAGTTGGATTGTACCCACTGAAATAAGATGGCTGTGTTTGCATTAAATCTTCAAATGTCGGTTAATACCTTTTTAAAAGCTATCTCTCAGACAAGAGACTTGAAAATTAATTTCCCATTCTCAGTTTAAAATGAAGAGCTCTTCCATGTGTGGAATTTGAAGAGCTGCTATTTTTTCTTCTGGTGTTTCTGATGTTGTAGATTCAAGTGCCAAAAATAATTGTTCTTCTTTGGGTGCATGATGTGTGTGTGTGTGCATGTCTATCTGTCTGTCTGTGTCTGAAGTGAGTAAAAACTTGCTGTTTGGGAATACATACACATTAAAAGTCTGCTTCAGAGTAAATAAATGAAGTTCATTTTCTCAGTTGAGTTTGTATAATGGGATGACAGGCATGATGAATGGCTAAACAGTGGGAATCTTAAGCCATTATTGGAAAAATCTTGGTTTCATACATTAGAATTTTACCACAAAATCTTGTCTACATCTATCTCTGTGCCTATAATATCTAAGTGGTATTGATCATTTTTATTTTCTGTAGAAATAGTTCATGTCATAAGCTGCTGCTTTTGTTAGCCAGTTAATTTGTGTGTGTGTGTGTGTGTGTGTGTGTGTGTGTGTGTATGCATGTGTGTACAGCTTTATGAAGAGTAAAACATGTAGACTTTTTTTTTTTTTTTAAGACAGGGTCTTGCTCTGTAGCCAGGCTGGTCCTGAACTCAGTATGTAGCCCAGGCTGACTTTGGATTCATGGCAATCCTCCTACCTCAGCCTCCAAAACACTGGGATTGCAGGTGTATGCCCCCATGGCCAGCTTTAGTGATATTGGGGAATTGAACTCAGGGCTTAGAGCTTGCTAGGCAAGTGCTTTAACCACTGTGCCCTTCTTCCAGCTCCTCACCATAGTGAGTTCTTAACTGACTCCTTCAAGAGTAAAGTGGCAGTTTTCTTTTCCTTTTTTCATTTCCAGTATACTCCTGCCATGTAACCACTTAGTATCACTAATCTCAGGATTCATTTCTATATTATAGATTGACAATGCAATTTTAAGGGCCCTAAAATAGTTTTATAAAAATCGAGATCTTCTCAGTTGAGAACCTATCAAATCGTCCCCCTTTCCCCTTTCAAGCTTCAGTATACTTGAAAGTATCTGGTGTCTGATATTAAGAAGATAATACATTGATTAATGGGGCTTGTGGTAGAGAGACATAGGATTAGGTTTAAAGATAATTAAGAGAAATAAAACTAATATAGTAATCAAATGAGCCAATTCATAAACATTTTCATCATATTAAAGCTACTGGTGTTAAAGGCATTCTTTTCCTGAAAATACTTCAGTCTATTGATTTCATAAATTTTGAGGAAGGCAGTGCAATGTGGAGTGACCCCAGTGCCTTTGCACTGAGCTACATTCCTAGCCCTTTTTTATTTTTTATTTTGATATAGAGTCTTGCTAAGTTATTCTTACTAGGTTCAAACTTAGATTCCTCCTGTCCAGACCTCCCAGGTGCCTGGATTATAGCTGCATGTTACCATAGCTATTTCATAGACATTTCTATGGTGTGTGTGTTTGTGTGTGTCCTAGGTGAATAAAATTCTCTTGCTTCTGGGGACACACATGTGTGCACACATATACATTCAAATTTAAAATTCTGCTTCAGTGTAAATAGATGAAGTTTTCACAGACATTTTAATGAAATATGTATGTTGAGTTAGGAATGGTTTGAAATAGATATTATCAGAAGATATTGTCATTCAGTCTTATAGGATCAAGCATACTTGATATTCAGATGAATCTGTAATGTCCTCTGAAAGCTTTGGTTTTCATAGGGAACCTAAGTAGGTTGTAATTTTCTTTCTGTATGTTAAATCTCTGACCGAGTATGATTTTGTGATGAGTTATCTTAAATAGAACAATATTTTGGTAAACCTTTAGGATACTATTATTAAGATACACATCATTGAATATTGGGTTGTTGGGAAAGTCATGGTTCATTTTTGCAACAGACAGCACTAGTCCATTTTTGGAAGTACTAGAATTACTTGCATTTATGTTATTGCTATGTCATTCGACAGCTGACAGTTCTAGCTTCATTCTAAAAAATACTGAGCAATTTGGTTGAATTTTGTAGATTTTATAACAAATTGAAGGTGGAAGATCAGACTGTGCATTTTTTTTGCAATATTTCACTGTTTTGAAAGAACACACATCAGGATTATGAAAGATTGCATACAGTTTAAGGTGACAGATGCTCTAGAAGAACGTCAGAGCGTACTGTGGTTCATGAAATTCTGTGCTGGTCATTTCCGTCTCAGCGGTGCTCCTAGACCAGGGAGGACCACCACGGTTGGCAGTGACACAATAAAGATACTGAACAAGTGAAACTCTCATACATCACAGATTGTAGAAATACTGAACATACATTGTTGAAGCATCACAACCACCTGAAAAAGCTGGGATATGTAAGCAAACTCCATAGTTGCATTTCTCATGAACTCAAAGTCCATTTGATGGTGTGTATAACAACCTTTGCAATGTACTCAAATGTTGGGAATAGGGTCCTTTTTTTGCAGCTGATAGCTGGCATGCTGGTGATCAGAAGTGGATTGTTTACAAGAATGTGGTGTGCAAATGGTCTTGGTCCCAACGTGATGATTTACCACAAAGGACATTGGAAGCAGACATTTATCAGAGATAGATTATGCTCTTAGTGTGGTGGAATTTTAAAGGTGTTGTGTTTTTCAAGCTTCTCCTAAAAAAATGAACAATTAATTTGAATGAGTACTGCTGGTAGTTGGACAATTTGAACAGATCCATCATCCAGAAACATCTGGAGTTGGTTAATTGTCAAGAAGTTCTATTTCATCATGGTGACACATGCAAGACCACACACAATTTGGATCATGTGTCAAAAATTCTTGGCACTTGGATGAGATTTTTTGTCGTGTCCAGCGTACTGGCACCTGACTTTGCACTGTCAGACTTCCACTTGTTTCACTTTCTTGAAAACTCTGCATGGTCTGGCATTCTGTTGAGATGAGGTAGTACTTCAGACCTTGTGCGGGTTTTTGCCAGTAAGGAGGACAGGCCATTCTATAAATGAGGAATTATGAAGCTCACCAAAAGATGGCTAGAAGTTACTGAACAAAGTGGGCAGTATATCGTTGGACTTTGTTCTTTATGTACATAAATGACCTTTGAAAAAACATAGAAAATATATTATAAATTTTCCATCAATGCAGTGGCTTTTGAATCAGTAATTGGAAAAGATGGGTAGAGACCTAGGTGAGCAGTTACCCTGGAGTTATTTGTTGTGAACGATGGAACTGAGCACCAGACATGCTTCCAAAAGAAGAGCAATACATGTACTCTGTTTGTATGCTTGCAGAGTTATCCTATTGAGGACAGCTTGTATTTCTGGTACCTCATGTAGTGATACTAGGACTCATAAATGGGTGCTGCGGGTGGAACACAAAAAAAAAATAGGCTTAACGGAGGGGACAAGTTAGCTACCAGACTTCAAGAGATTGATTGCCTTCCAGTTATTTTTAACCTGTGGAATTAGTATTGTCCCCTAACTAACCTTATTTAGGCTATCAGTTAAAAATAGAAAAAAAATGGAGTTTCTTAGGTATAAACAATTTCAGCAGCATGAGCAAGTTTAGTTTCTCTTCTCCTCATAACAGGCTCTTTTGCCAGAAGCCTTGGTCCCCACAAAAGTGGCCACAAATAGTGCTATGAAATGTTGACTTTATTAAGTAGGAGTTGCTTAATAATGGCTGAGCTTTATCTGGTTTTCTGTTATAGACTCTAGGAGTGTGGCATAGAAGGCAGGGTGTATTTAAATGTACTGAGTGAAAGTTATGGAGGACATTTGTATTGCATATTCGCTGCTGAATGAATCCTCTGAAATTCTTTCTGTTCAAGAAAGTTTATGTTTGCCTTGGAAATTGATTCATAGATCCCAACATGAAGGCATGAATACAAGGGCTTCACTTTCTTTTGTCTTATATTTTCTAGCACTTAGAACAGCATTTTGTTTTAGTGGGTTGTTAGTGAATATTTGTTGAATATGTGCATTTATTAAAGAAGATAAAAAATTTAAAAATAGTACTTTGTTAACTTTTTCCTTTCCTTTTCTTTCGCAGATCATTTTTTTTCTTTCCTTGATCATTTTCTCTTCTATTTTGCTTTATATTACACTCTTCTTCAGTTTTTTTCATGGGGTGAGTCATCCAAGGTCTAAATGCTGTAGATTATATAACCTTCTGTTCCCCGCCCCTCCTTGGCCCTCCCCTCCCCTCTCAGCCCCTCCCTTCCCATCCCTTCATTATTTTTGTACTCATTCTTGATCCTTCCACCAAGCATTCATCCTTCCTTTATGGCTCTTACCTCCTCTTTCCTGATTTGTGTTTGCAAAGGAGAGTAAGAATATCAAGGATATTGTAAAGTAAGCCAAAGTCAGCTCAAGACAGTGAAATTCCATAGCATACAAATTGAGAAACCTATTTTCTGATTTGGTTCTCCTAGCATGTTTCTTGTGATTTTTCATTGCTGAGCTATGTTCCTTTTTCTGGAAAAAAATGAGATTTTTTTCCTGTAGATTTATGGTCTAGATTAATTGGGATATTTTGTGAAGCCTCTGATATATTATCACTTTATTCTTGTCTGCTAGAAAACATTTGAATTATTTTAGGGAAGATATAAATTTGCTTATGTTATCCAGTGTCAGCTTAAACCTTATTAATATTTCACATCACCTTTGCAACTCATAAGTTATCTACTTCCCTTCTTAGTGAGCAGCCTGTGAGTCACCAAAGAAGTACCTCATGTAACTTGTTCTTTGACTTAGAGAATATTCTAGACTCTTGGTGGGCTGTTCAGTGGTTTTGGCTTTACTTCTATGGGAAGTGGGTGAAAACTCTGCCCACTTTTTCTAGGAAGGTCTCGAAGGTTATTCTGGACAGAAGTCTCAGATACATACTCCATAAGTTAGCCAGTCAAAAATGTAGTTCATTTGGTCAACCTAGTGTTTTAAAAATTCAAAGGTAGTTGCCAATATTTAAAAGCCAGGAAATTTCAAATAAAAATCCACACATTGGGCTATTTTGGAAAGTCAGAGGATCTGGCAGCACCAGATCATGCTTCATGCTTGGGTCCAGTTGGTGTTCGGAGCAGCTGTGCTCACAGAAGAGGTATATATGAATTTTCTGTTTTGCTTTATATGATACTCTTCCTCAATTTTTTCATGAGATGAGTCATCCGAGGACTTAACGCTATTGATACTTGAACTGATAATACCCTGCTACATCATGGGAGTATAAAATCTCTTTTATTTGATTAATATTTATCTGTTTTATATCAATAGGAGGCTAACATTGAGTTACTACTAAAGTGATAGGACTGTGTTTAAATGCTTATGTATATTCATTTATGAAATTCTTATGAGTTTTCTAAGTGTATAGAGGAGGAAATTAAAGCAGAAACATTAAATAACTTGCTCAAGGTCACCTGGCTTGTAATAAAGGAAGTAGAGTGTCCATGATAAGTTTTTGTTTGGGCTAGCCTTTTTGCTTAGGCCTGATTTCTTCTTAACACTGGCTAGCTCCTCATCTCTATATTTTATCAGTTGAAAAGTAAGTGATAGTGACAGACTCCTTGAATAGTTAACCTGTTCCTAGAAGAAGCAAGCTATTCTCCTAATGGTAGTTTACAACCACAGTGGGGTAATTTGAAAGATATTACATAGTACATATTTATTTTCCTATCCTTCTTGTTTTGATCATATATTCTCTTATGTTAGGGTGCTTACATGCTTACCTAAAAGCCTTGTTACAGTAAACCCAAACAAGTCATTTGACTTTTAAAATTAAATTGCCTGAATGCTCAATGACAGTGCTTTGCTAATCATATTGAGAGAACATCCTAACTGGGTTAAGTCTTCAAAATCAGTTGAAAATATTGGCTCTCTATTTTCAAAGTTCATCTTGATTTACAGAAAGCTTGGGGATCACACGTCCCTCTCCAACCTCAAAATGATAGGTTCTGGAAAACTCATGTTTTGCCTAGGTTCTCTGTAGCAAGTAAGAATTTTGGTGTCCGTTGTCTGGCCCATTAGGAGGGAGAACCTGTGTCTTTGAAAGAGAAAGATTTTCAGATTTGGAGTGGGTAGTTACTTGTTGAGTTCTTTGTGTAACTTAGCCACATTCTTAGATCCTTCTTTTCCTTCTTTCTCCTCTCCTTCCTCCCTTTCCCTTCCCTCTTCTTCCTCTTTCTCTTTATAATTAATGAGGGTGTATTCTAGAGAATACATATTTTGTTTTAGGCTGCATTCCTAGTGTTTTATGTGAATTGATTTGTTTTTTCACCATAAACCCAGGGGACAGATATCCTAATAGATGAAGAAACCGAGGCACCGCATGGGTATGACATTTCTTCAAAGTCATGTGATTTGTTTTTGTGAGGGTGGTGACAAGCAGCCCAGAGGCCACTGGTTTCATCTTCAAGCTGATCTTCAAGTTCATCTGGCATAAGGTCTCAGGGTAAACATTTCATTTTCTGTGAGTTTTTGGATCAGCATAGTTCTTCTTGGGTTCTTTTAAGTAGCAGTTTAATTGGCAAGACAATTAAGTATGCGAGATGCTTTGTTTTGATCCCATGGGAGGGTATAAAGAAGAAATAGAATCTAGGCTTTGCTTGTATTATACATGTTTAGTGGGCATGATTGACACCAGAATCAAAGTGACTTAAAGCAGCTTCTCTGGAGAGCACTAGTCAAACATTCCACCCTCACCCCATATATTACTCCAGGTCCTCTGTGAATAAGATTCAGCTATGATTCAACTTCTGCTGTTGTTCTCATAGTGTAGAGGAGGGAGATGAAGGCTACTATGAATGGCTTCTTATTTTGAATTCTGTTCGCCATATATCCTGCAGTTATTAAAGTGTTTACAAGAAGTTCTGCTGTGTCTCTGGATGGTTTTCTTAGTTATACTAGTTGGTTAGCTCTCTAAGATGGAATGTATTATTAGGTTTGGACCTAGGGGGTCGGTTGGATGGGTGGAGTTCTTAAAAATATACTTACGCAAAAGTAAATATGATATAAGCCTAGTCTTCAAGGACTGGTAACAACAGTCCACCACTTTCACCTCCCTCTCTTCTTGTCCTGAAAACTTCATTTTCTTAATACCCTTCATATATTGAAAACATCACAACTGTCTACTGGCAGCTAAATGCAAATTCTAGCCCCATTAGTTTTAATTAGAATGAAATCATACATTTAACTAAGCACTTCTGTTCCTCATTACTGAACTTCTGACTTACTTTGTCTTTTCCCCCCACTATTTTTATTAATATACAACTGTATGTTAATTTTTACATTTACATTAATTTTTTATTATTAATTTTTTATTATTTACAATGTATTTGGATGTTTCGTACATGTATGTATCACATCGACTTTACAATCCCTTCCCATTTACTACCCTCCTGCCCTCTCCCTGTCCCTTCCCCCAGCTCTGGCTATCACTTCATATGGTTCCAAAGAATGTCTGTGTTCTGGGTTTTCCAAGTCCGAGAAACCATACGGTGTTTAACATATTAATCTTCCACGCCTAAGTCATTTCACTTAAGTCACCACTCTACCCCAGCCTCCTATTCCTCAGTAGTTAAATTCGCAGTAGTTAAATCTTGATATCTCTTCTCAGAATCCAACCAATCCCTTTATTGTGATATTCACCAAAAGTTTTTTTTATATCTTCCTATATTTTTCTTGTTATTGTTAAACCTGGCCATACCCACCAGTTCACATTAGAAAATAACTATAAGCATGTAGTTCAAAAGACTAGCTAATTTGGGAAAGAGGAAAAGTAAATAAATACATAAAATTCAGTTGCATTAGCTGAATACTGGAAGGTGCATAATTGTACATTCACAAGGTTATCTTTACATCTATCAGTTTCCTTAGGATAAACTTTCATTAGTGACCTAAGAGACAAATTGCTACAACAAAACAAAGTTAAAACTATATCACATTGCTACATTAAATGAAGTCAAATCTATACCCCATAAATATACTTAAAGTGACAGACATGAAGACAAATTTAGTTATTTCGGAATTCCATAGCTTTCATATCTTATTTACTCATATTTCACTGATTACCAACATACTTTTTCTCAGCTCATTCTCCTCTAGCTATTGTCACTTCTTCTCTGCGGTCATTGGTGTCACCGGTCTCCCTTTCACTGTCCAAGTTTCCTTTAAGTATTTTCTGCAGTACTGGCTCAGTGGCTGCAAATTCCTTTAAGCTGTCTCTGTCATGGAAAGTTTTAAGTTCTCCCTTAAAATTAAAAGATAATTTTGCTGGATATAGCCGTCTTGGCTGGCATTTGTGTTCTTTTAGTGCTTGGATGACCTTGCCTCATGATCTCCTTGCTTTTAGAGTTTGGATTGAAAAATCTGCCATTATCCTGATGGGCTTATCTTTGTAGGTCACCTTCTGTTTTTCTCTTACTGCTTTTAGTATTTTCTCTTTGTGTTGGGTTTCTAGAATTTTAATTATGATGTGTCGTGATGAGGGTCTCTTCTGAGCAAAGTTGTTTGGTGTTCTATATGCCTGCAAAAGTTCCATGTTCATTTCTCTTCTTAGATTTGGGAAATTTTCTTCCATTACTTCATTAACCATGTCCTTTACACCTTTTGTTTTGTCCTCAGTCTTCTCCTGGATTCCCATAATTCTGAGATTGTTTCTCCTTGAATCATCTATCAGCCATTGTAATGATTCGCTTTCTTTCTTATTTACTTTGTGTTCTCCATGGCCTGTATGTTGCAGCTTAGTCACTTTTTTTTCTAGGTCTGACATTCTATTCTGAAATTGTTTAAAGTGGTTGCTTATTATTTCCTGTGTGTTTTTCATTTCCTGAATATCTGCATTCAATTTTTCTATATCTCTGTTGTGTTCTTCTCTAATATCTTGTATTGCCTTCATTATCTTCTGGTATATTTCTTCTCTGGTCTCCTCTGTTTGCTTTTCAAGACTTGCTTTTTGCTTATCTATGTATTGGTGTAGCTCTTCTGCTGTCTGTTTTATTTTGTATTTTTAATTCCTGCTTTAATTCACTGAATTTCTGGGCCCAGAAATTGCCATCATTTTTGCCATATCCATCTTTATTTATTTTTGATACCATCTCCTGGGGTTTCAGGTCTTTTTGTAGGAAATTTGTAACCACGCCTCCCCAATTCTTTGGTCTCCTCTAATTTCTTTTCAGGGCTTGCTTTTTGCTTAGCTATGTGTTGTTGTAGCTCTTGCGCTGTCTGTTTTATTTCCTGCTTTGCTCCCTGCTTTAATTCCTGCATTAATTCACTGGCTATCTGGGCCCAGAAGTCACCGTCATTCTTGCCCATCTCTTTTTTGAGTTCTCCAATATCAGCACCCCTTGTACCATCCCCTGGGGAGTCAGATCTTTTGGTATAAGGTTACCAGGTTTCCCCATGGTTCTGCTACCTCTGACTGTCTCTGGTGTGCAGGAAAGAATATGGCTTCTGCTGACATCACTGCCTGTGACGGCTGTTGAGCCCTGTTTCTGATCTGGGATCCGGGGCTTTTTCTAGGGGGAGCCCACACTGCGTTTGTAGTACACACACCCACGGGTTGCTGCTTCTTAGGCTGGGGCTGCCAGCTGCCAATAATTCGCACTTATCCGGATCTGCGCTTACCTCGGGCTGAGGTTCTGGCCTTTGGACCTTGTTTGTGATCTGTGGACACCAGGAGTTTGGGGCTGCGCCTAGTCAGCTGCTTCTTTCCTCCTCATCTGATGTGACTTCAGGATTTCAGACCCCCACGCAGTTTCCTCTTCTGTTGTTGTGTGCTCCATCATCTCCCAGCTCTGTTCTTTTGGATGTTCAGGTCCCTGCGTGCTTTCCTCCCTCCTTAGCTGCCTGCCTTTTGAAGCAGGCTGCAGTGGCTTTCTGGACCACGGGGATTTTTTTTCCCCTCAGGTTTCGATGATCCTTTGGAGTTTCTGGCCTCCCTCTGGTCGCCTTTCAGTTTTGGGGGATGCTCCTCTCTTTCCTAGCTACACCAAACATGCTTTTTCTAATTTTCTTCTTAACTTTTTAAGTGAGTTGATGTACAGTGCTGTTACTCAGTCACCATCTTGATGGGAATTCCCCCCGATTTACTTTGAATCCAGGCAAATGTCTCATTTGGCCCACCTCTGAGTCTTTCCACACCTGTATATTGACAGAGACAAGATCCTCATATTGGATACACATATCTGAAAGGCAAGGACATGACTAGCATGGTAAATTTGGGTTGAGAACACTCTATCAAGGTCAGGGTCTCACTCTGTAGCCCAGACTGGTCCTGAACTCACTGTATAACTCTGGCTAGCCTTGGCCTCAGAGGCAATCTTCCTTGCTTGGTCATCCAGTGCTGGGATTACAGGCTTATGTGGTGCTGGAACTCAAGGCCTTCTGCTGGCTAGGCAAATGGTATGACCCTATCCTGATGTTTCTTTAACCTTTTTTTTTTTTTCATTCTTTCACTTATCTCTATTTACCAGATAACATTAGTTAGAATACAGTAACCACAGAGTTGAAACTAAGTCTTTGAGTAGAAAGAATTGGATTTTTGAGGATATTACTGCTCAATTTATGCTAATTCTTTAGTACTTTTAATGTATAAAGATATCTTTATTAAATGAACACTATAGTGGTGTGTAAACTAATGCCTGATGTTTATGTTTGTATCTTGTAGGGTTGGTGAAAGTGCTAACTGGAGGATCAGAAGTAAATGACTTGGCTTTAGTCCCCCAGTTGTATAATCGGTTTATGAAGGAGAGGACTACTAAACTCTCTCAGTTGTTCTCAGGGCTGCTAAAGTCTGATCTCTTGAATAAACCATTGAGATTGGAGAAAAGTAACAGAAAACATGAAGTTTACAGTGACTTGAAATGTGCCAGAGATATGATTAGCTGCCTTTTTGAGTCTTTGAAGGTGTAGCTGGCCCTACTTGCCTTCTCTAGAATCGGGAATTGTGCCAGATACTAAAAAGACCAGCTGGTTCTTTGTTTCGTGGACATGATTTGTTGTGGCTTTTGATCAGTACATTGTTCATAGTGAAGTCTGACCAGCATCACTTAAACAGGAATGAATGACAGCTGATGTACAAAAATTTTTCTTGATTGACAGCATCTAGTCATCAGAGGAAGTGGGAAGTGGGGGTGGAGTAGGAAGAGAAGACAGCTTTGATCGACAAAAGCTTATCTTCATTTAATTTATATGGGAGGCACTACAGAGGAAATTTCAGGCAAATGAACGGAAGGCACATTGAAAAATATTAGTTAAAGATTCTTGACAAAAACACAACATTTAATGCAAATGTCATTCAGAAGAGAGTGGTGCTAGATGGGTTACACATTTCCTCTGGTTGTGAGAAATAGAGGGCTTTTACTCGGGTTGTTAATTTTGAGCCCAAACTTAAAATGATAATAGATTTGGATAATTTTTTTTATAAAAATTATTTATGTTTAGTATTTCATTGATTTTCTAACCTACTTTGAAAGATCTCCATTGCAGAAGACCACAGTGAGTATAATATGTGAAGTGTGGCTTGTGGGGACAATTTTTCAGTTGATTTGTTGAAGATTTCAATCTTAAATTTTCTTATACTTAGTTAAAACATAGCAAACAAATGTATGGTTGTTTCCCAAGGAAACATACATTACTTCCTGAGAAGCTAATTGTGTGCTGTATGGTGGTTGTATTTTGTGAGTGGTTTGCGAGCTTTACATACAGGATTTGAATCCTGACACCCTTAATTTTCTCTCTGTTCCTTCTGATTCCTCTCACCTCAACCACTAATCCTGATTTGGCTTTGAACATATACACTATATTCTTTTAGTAGTTAGCCTTGAAATGAAATCAGTATACTAAAGTTAGTGGATATTTTAACTTCCTTTAACAGTACAAATGACTACTTGTATCTGATCGCATCCTCATTCCCAACCTAGTTTCCATTCTGATGGTAATTTTCCTTTATTCAAGAACACACTTTAGGTATTATTAACCTTTTTTCATGTCCTATTTCTGATTTGCCTGTATGTTTGGCAGTTTCTTTTTTCAGGATTCTTTCCTGTACCTCATATCTTCCCCCAAGTTTAATTTTTTTTTTTTGAGCTATGTGTTCTGAGCTATATGTTTTAGCAAATGCCTGTTACTAGTAAATGTTCTTCTTTGTTATTGTTGTTTAAGATGTCTTGCTCCATAGACAATTCCAAGTAGGAAATTGTTTAGCCCTTTCTGCCTCTGAGGACTATTGTTGAGGGTTGCCTGAGTTCATATCTAAAACCTCTACGCTACACCTGACATGTTTTTGCTCATTAAATAGCACTGTCATGTAATTAATACTTTTTGTGATGTTAATACTTCTATTGCCTTTTCCTGTAATATTCTTGAAACTTTGATTTTACTGAGTTTGAGGTAGGATTAAATTTAAGCATTATCCCTAATTTTGAAGATAACATTGACTCAACTCTGGGGTCTATTCCTTGCTCTTTGTATATACCTTTGGCAAGTAATCATACCAAATACTGAGTTTTTTCACCTATGGAAAGATTATAATATTCAATGTTTCTCAGAGTAGCTGTGCATATTGTATAAGAACACATTTAAAAATCATAGTAATGACTTTTATGGTGGTTAATTATGTTAATTATGGCCTATGGACCACTTTTATGATTTTTATGCAGAAATGCGGTTTTTCTCCTCTTAGTTATTTCTGTTTTTTTTTTTTTTTTAATATTTGCTAGTCCTCAAGAGCTAAAAAGATAAGAGTGCCTTCTGTGCAGTGAATTTTGTGTTCTGCCTGGTAGGAGCCTGTACAGAAAGGTGGCTTTGCCTTGGAGACAGTACTTTAATACTTGTGTTTAGAAAGAAAAATAGGATTGGAGACCTAATATTTTGCTGTTTGTAAGACTTAATCATTTAAATGAAGTTTGTTTGCTCTAGTTATTTTTGTGACAAGTTACTCAATCTTTCAGTGCCTCGGTTTTCCCATCTGTAATGGGAAACTCTACCTGTAGACTATCTGTAGAGTTGGTGTGGGGTCTTGAGGAGTTACTCATGTAGAGACCTGGAATTGTGTATAGCACAGAGGGCGTGCTCAGAGCTTTACCCTGCACCATTGCTGTGAACAGTCAAGATTGTCCTCTCAGCCATGCTATTGGCTTTTGAGTGAGGAGGATTCATTGCCCACTATAGCTTTTGCTATTTATGTGTATTAATTGTCCACATATAACCTACTTCATTTGGTCTTAATAACATAGCCATAGGTCATAGCATATATCTTTTCAGCCTCACAACAAAATGTAAAAAGCATTTGTTCTAAGTCCACAGTTTTGTGATTCTTGTATTATAATTATACCCTTGTCAAGTAAAGAAAATCATTCACTCTCGAAATTCCCTTAATCCTCTCCTCCTACCCCCCATCAACTTCATCCTTAAACCTTGCTTAAGGCAAGCACTGGGCTACCTCCTGACACTGTCGAGTTTTCTTATTAAGAATTGTATATAATTGGTATTGTATGTTACATAGTCTTTTATGTCTGGCTTCTTCGAATCAACATGGTTACTTAGAGGTTTATCCATTTTGTTGGCATGTATCAGGAGTCTGTTCTTACTTGTTTTTCTTTGGCTTTCTGATATTGGATGTACTGCAGTGTATTTATGTATTCTGTTTGGTAGAATTTTTTGGCTTTTCAACTTTGGGAATATTATGAGTAAAACTGCTGTTACCATTTATGTACAGATTTCTGTATATGTGTTGTCATCTTTCCGGAGTAAATGTCTAGAAGAAAAGTTTTTGGGACTTAAGGAACATGTTTCTTTGCCATTTTTACTGATTGTGAAGAACTTAAGGGGCACAGTTAACCGAAAGCACTAAGTATGGGTGAGTATGTGATTTATTCCTCCTCTGTCTTCTTTTCAGGACCTATCCCAATAATCTATTACTTTTCCCAGTTTTATAGCACAAAAATTCTTTTAAAAATAAAATGGCACTTATATTTCCCACAAAGAGCCGTGCACTAAACAGTGTAAATAGTCTCACAGTCTCCTGAGTTCCAGTAGTTACTTTATGGCTGTGGTCTCCATGCTCTTAATCATTGCCTTTTGTAAATTGCTGTATTGTTTGGTTGTTCTTCCGAGAGCCAGTCCTTGAACATCTCGTCTTAGTGTCCATTGCTTCACTAGCAGTATTAAAACATGTCACTGAGGAGTTCACATTTATGCTTTGGTAATCCATAGAGAAAGAGGCTTTTCCCACTGTACAGTGCATATGTCGGGCTGTACAGCTGCTGAGAATAGCAACATCACCATTCTTGTTGCTATGAACTGTGTATCTCTTTGATCCAAAGAGCTCTTTAGGGAATGTAGAGTCAGAGAGGCACATTCAAACTCTGATACTATTTACCTTGTTACTTTGTAATATTTATAGATGGAGCAGATGCCAGTGTGTTTCATTGTTCTGTTTTGGAGCAGTGATTCTTTTTTATGTTATCAAAGCCTAGGTTATGAAATCTGAAATGCACTTTGCCTTCTTTACACTGCTACAACTGCACTACAGCATTTTAATCAACTTGCTTTCATTGAAGTGTACAATTTTTCTTCACATTATATCTGCATGCTCTCAAGTTTAGAGACATGATTTTTTTGGTCTAGACTAATATTCCTTGGTCATTCTTGCATGCAGATTTAAAATTTAATATCTTGCTCCAGGTCTGTTGAATTTTATGCAATTTCCAATGTAGATTATATTCTGGAGCTATAAATTAGAAATTACATTTGGAAGGCAGTGGTATTTGTGTGAGCTTAAAAAAAGTAATCTTGCATTTTGCATGGTATATAACAAGTAAAAAGTAATATTTGCATTTGGCATGGTATATAACATTTCTTTTGAAATGTAAAGGGATTTTGTATATTCTGTGTGGGTTCAGAAGGTATCTTATCTGTTGTGTTTAGTTCATGATAAGCCAATATGTGCCCCAACACTTTAAAATGATGTTTGGTACAAAAAATGTTAAATTTTATGTCACGTGAATATTTTTACCATAATAAAACTATTAAAATGATGTTCAATGTTTTTTTTTCTCTGTCATTTACCATTAAGTGGATTATCTCCTTTGTTTATTGAATGTGTGGTTTTAGAAGCTTTTGGTTGGTAGCTGCCTCTGTTCTTGGCTTTAATGATAGTAAACCTACAATCTCTATCTTCATGAAATTTTCCTTCTGTTTGTGAAAAAGAGACTATAGTCTGGTAAAAAGTAAATATTTCATATCTTTAGTAAATCACCCGTGTCTGGGAGGAAAGGTATGCTGAGGCAGAGGTGATGGATAACAGGGAAAGGCCCTCTATGTGACATTTATGGAAAGGCTTGTAGTAGGGCTAAGATGAAGTATGCAACTTTGTTGAGAATGTCAGTCAAGGAGGAGAAACTATGAAATACAAATGCTCTCAGTGGGTACCTTGGCCAGGTTTGAGGGATAGCAAAAATGTCAGCCTGACTGGGGCAGAATGGGAGGTAACAGTGGGGAAGAGAGAGGTAGAAGAATGCAGAGGAATGATACCACGTGAGGAAAAGGTGCCACGTACTGTGTTTTGTATTTACTGTAATGATCTTAGGTTTTTTTTTTTCTTTGAGTGAAGTAGGGTGCCTTGGATGAGGGGATGTGAAGTAAACTCTGACCACTGTGTTGGATTATGGGGTCAAATACAATTTTTCAGACAGGAACCATTGCATTCTGTCAGCTATTTCAGGTTTGGAACTTATATACTGCCTACAGATGGCTAGTGACAAAAAAGAAGCTGAAGATGGACAGGAGAATCTGTCTTTGTTGATAATTTTGTGTTTGACTGTTCCCGAGATTCTTTGCTTGTGGCACAAGCATAAGTATATATATATATTGTTGGATCCCTCGGATCTTTGTTTCAGTGACTCCCTCAGGTGATTCTCATGTACTCTTTACACTCTGCACACGATGCTGACTGAACACTAACACTAACGATGTTTGGAATGGGGCCCAAAAATTTGATTCTTCACAAATTCCAAGATGTTGCCACTATTGCTGGTCAGAGACTGTACAGTGAAAAATTTTGCTCTGGTGAATGGGAACTGCTTTGTTGTTATCTACAAAGTTAACTTTCTGCAGTTCTTCCTTATAACTTACTAAGAAGCCCAGGTTCTGAGCCAAAGTACCTGTATTTAAATCCAAACTGTTCCATTTATTATCTGTGACCTTAGATAGGGTGCTTAGAATGGTTCGTTGCAGAGACTAAATTTTCAGTAAATGTCAGATATTATTTATTCTGTATAAATATAGAATAATGTAATAGAAATAAAGTATGAATAATTTGCTGAATGCAAGCTTTGGGTTGTTGGCATTATAAACAAGATACTGCTTTCTTTTCAAGATAACTTGTTGTGGTTAGGATCTGTAGTGTCCCCCAAAAGTCTCATGTATTTTAATGGAACCATGTGATGTTGGTGGATTGGGGTCTGGTCTGGAGGAGTGGATTGCAGTTAAGTTAGGATTAATGGTGTGTAGTGGCCACACCTGGATGCAGGAGGGACTGGTTACTGGCCAAAGACCTGAAAGGATACATAAGCTGCACCTGCCTTCCTGGAGGACAGGGACTAGTCTCAACTAGCCTCAGCTTGTCTTCCTGGTTGTCTGCAGAAGCTGCCTCCACCTCTCTCTGCCATGTACTTCGATTGTTGCTGGCCACCCCTGAATGGACTGTGACTATCTGAGACTGTGAGCTAAAATAAACCTTTCCTTTCCTAAATTTGTGGGTGCCGGGTATTGAGTCATAGCAATGAAAAAGTAACTAAGACAGAAATTGGTACTAGAGGAGTGGGGTCGTTGCTGTACTTTACCTGATGATGTGGCTTGAAAGTCTTTGGAACCAGTTTGTAGAAGGAATTTGGAAAAGTTTGGGGATGCAAGCTGGAGAAGCCTTTGAGTGTTCTGAGCCAAGCTTAATGGATGATTCTGGTCAGAGCTCAGAATACCAGAATGCTGATAAAAGTGTGGATTGGAAAGGCCAGGCTCAAGAAGTTTCAATGGGAAGGAGGACTATATCGGCAAGTGGCCTAAAGACCATGTGTGCTACGCTCTGGCAAAGAGTTTGTTAGTATTTTGCCCTTGTCCAGAGATTTTGCCTGAAACTGAGATTAAGGCTGGTGGACTGCTTACTCTGGTGGAGGAGATCTCGAGACAGACTGATGTTAACACTGTTACATGGCTACTGTTTGCGGCTTTTAGCCAGCTTTATAGTGAAAGACAGGAGACAATGGAAGAGAGAACAGATGTAAAAAGCTCACAGCCTGGAGTAGAAAAGCATGTGGTTGTTCAAGATACTAACGTTAAACAGAAACCAAGAAGTTGGAATCAGGATTGTGAAAAAGAGGCCTTCACAGTGACTGAGGAATCAGCAAGATCTCACCCTTTGCCAACGAAAGAGTGCCAAGGCAAAAGATCTTGTCCTGTGAAGAGTTCCTTAGGACTCCCGATCGAGCCAAAGAGGGAATTGTTTGCTGGAGTTCAGCAATCCAGGCACTTAGAAGCTGCTGCAACCATGGCACAAAGGATCCAGATTACTGCTCAAACCAAGGGCAGATCTTGGAGACGTCCATGTGGTCCCAGCTTTACAAGTTTGCAGAGCCCAAGAGTTGTGGGTTCATGGACGCTTCCACCCAGGTTTCAGAAGAAGGCCTTGGAGGCCAATCAGTGTGCCCCTGGGAGGGCAATGTGTGAAATTGTAAAAGAGAAGCCTAAGGTCCAGTGAATAGCCCGAAAATTTGGAGAAGCATGGACTGTCAGCTGAGAAACGCAGCAGGCCGTGAGTGGATCCAGCCCAAAGGAGAGAGGATCGAGGTTGCAGTCAGCAGCAATGCCACAGGGGTGGGACCAACCAAGCCCCTTGGAGTTCGTGCCTCAAGGGAGTTTGCCCCAGTTGCTGGGCATGGAGCTACAGGATTTAACACTTGCCCTGCTGGATTTAGGATTTGTACTGCTCCTATTGCCTTATATTATCTTTTTCATCCCTTTTTGAATGGAAATGTTTACCCTGTGCCATTTTATGTTGAAAGTGCTTAACTCCTTGGTTTGAACAGGAGCCCCAGCTCAAAGTTTGTCTTACATCTCAGAAGAGACTATGGAATTGGAGTTTCTTTAGTAGTGCTGAAACTGTTAAGACTTTGGTGACTCTTGGAGAAGACCTAAGTGTATTTTGCATGGGGAGAAGGACATGAGTCTTTTGGGGGCCAAGGGTGGAATGTTATGGTTAGGATCTGGAGTATCCCCCAAAAGTCTCATGTATTTTAATGGAACCATGTGATGTTGGTGGATTTGGATGTGGTCTGGAGTGGTGGATTGCAGTTAAGTTAGGATTAATGGTGTGTAGTGGCCACACCTGGATGCAGGAGGATGGGGATTAGTCTCAACTAGCCTCAGGTTGTCTTCTTGGTTGTCCAGGGAAGCTGCCTCCATCTCTCTCTCTGCCATGTACTTCGGTTGTTGCTGGCCACCCCTGAATGGACTGTGACTATCTGAGACTGTGAGCTAAAATAAACCTTTCCTGTCCTAAATGTGTGGGTGTCGGGTATTGAGTCACAGCAACGAAAAAGTAACTAAGACACTTGTAAAGGATTACTAATTTTGTTTTACACGTAGGGAAATGACTTGTGTTCACACAAATGATTAGTAGCAAAAGCGGATTTTTCTTTTTTTTATTTTTATTTTTTTTTGAGACAGGTTCTTGCTATTTGTAGTCCATGCTGATCTTGAACTTATCCTTCTTTTTCTCCTCCTTCTTTGCCTCATCTAACTCCTTCTTCCTCTTTTTCTTTCCTCTTTCTTCTTCCTTTTGTGCTACTGAGGATGAAACCCAGAGCTTTTGTTCTGAGGTATAATCCTAGCCCATTTCTGTTTTTCATTTCGAGACAAGGTCTTAGCAAATACTAATTTGCCCCGAGTAGGCTCGTATCTGTGATTTCTTCCCTCTGCCTCCAAGAGTGCTGGATTATAGGACCAGCTCAAAGGCATATTTTGAATGCAAGATTCTGGCTTCAAAGCTTAAGATTTACCATAATGTGCTGCTTTGGAGTATTGGATTGGTTTTCTTACAGATTCAGGTTCAAATCTGAATCTTGCTGGGAGCATGAGAAGAGAGAGAGATTTGGGCAAAGTTTTAGATTTGTAAAATGTGCATGATTCATGCATATTTGTAAGGCTTTTGCATCAAGAAAAATATTAAGAGGCTTGGCCTTGTCTGCTATTTTCTTTATGAATTAAAAAAAGATATTTATAAAACCATATCCCACGTAGGTAGAATGTATTCAGTTTTTTTTTTCCTCTTTAGATTCCTTTAAGAACGGATTTTGTTTCCTAACATGAAATTTGAATTATTGCATGTATTATGGACAGAATCCTTGTTAAGCGTTCTCAGTTTTGGGTGTAAAACATCATATTCCCTTTATAAACATTTATGTTTTCTGCTAGTGCTAGTAGATTCTTCATCTCAGGAAGTTCGCATACCATTGGGATAAAACTTTTCTAAGCATTATCCATGTAGAAGAATGAAGTGGGTGGGTGGTGGATGGTAAGACTGCTTTTGTCTGGTAGTTTGGGAAAAAAATGCATAAAAGTAAGCCATAGAAGCTTAGGATGTAGCTCAGTGGTAGAGTACATATTACAATAGCATCCTGGTTTCAATCCCCAGTTCTGCTCTCTACTTTCCTTTGTGCAAACCTGATGTGACAGTACTTGTTATAAGCTTCCATACACCCACAGGTCAGATATGTGTTCAAGGTCTGGTTGTAGAAGTGGAAAGCCATTAGTTGACAAAAACAATTATGAATCTCTCAGAAATTCACTATTGTAGTAATCATTTTTGGTGAAGCTGGTCGTTGTTGCCCTCCTCCTCTTCCTCCTCCTCCTCCTCCTCCTCCTCCTCGTTCTCCTTGTTCTCCTCCTCCTCCTCCTCCTACACGTCCTCCTCCTTCTCCTCCAGGACTTTACTTTATAGCCAGGCTGGTCCTGAACTCACTATGTAGCCCAGGCTGGCTTAGTATTTGTGGCGGTCCTCCTGCCTCAGCCTCCTGAGTGGTGGGATTATAAGCATGCACCACCATGCCCAGTTTATGTGGTGTTAGGGAATCCAACACAGGGCCTTGGGCTTGCTAGGCAAGTGCTTTAACCGCTGTGCCATTCCTCCACCCCTGGTGGAGCACTTCTTGACCCTTGATTCAATTAGCTGCCTAGAGATCAAAATAGCTTTTAGGTCTCTGAAGATGTACCAATTTTTACATGGAACTTTTATTGATTAAAAGGGGAAGTGATACAAAAACTATTGATTTAAAGTATAACACTTGGGCTAACTATATATAGGTAGTCCTACTGGCCCTGGGACTCCCTGAAGGCAACATTGTGTTGTACAGATCCAGGAGCTTTGAGAAAATTGTGTTATCAAAGAGAAGTATAAATATAAAGGCTCATTCTTGGTATCTTTTAAGGAGTAGATGGCAAAGAACGAATGAGTCAGGAAGTCCTTACCAAGTTTAGTTTCAGTAAAAATTTGCTTAGGGTTAAGTTTAAGTTGTTAGAAAAAAATTGCGCACATAGTATAAAAAGTACATTTCTCAGCGATGAGATTATATGAGTAGAAAGGCATTTGAGTAAGGTTGAAAGAGTGTGGGATTTGGAGACAGAACCTGACTGGGAGGAGGCCACCTTGCAGTTTCTTGTTAGGATTAAATGAGGCTACTTATATTTCAGACATCTAAAGATATTAAATGGGGTTTTAGAATACCTTTTCTTCTTTTCTTTTCCTCTGACACACACACACACACCCACCCACCCACCCACCCACCAGGATCTCCCTCTGTAGTCCAAGCTGATCCTAAACTTACTATGTGGCCCAATGTGGCCTCATACTCATGGTGATCTTCCTGCCTCAGCCTCTTGAGTGCTGCTGTTACAAGCATGTTCTTCAATGTTCAACTATTATGTGGTGCTGAGGGACTGAATATGGGGCCTTGTGCTTTGTAGGCAAGTACTGTAATTACCAAGCTCTGCCTCCAGCCCCTACCTTTTCCATTTGCATATTCATACTTACGTGACTCCATTGTAATCCCCCCCTCAATTTTCCAGCACCTATATATTGACAAATAATAAAACTCTACCCACTTAAAGAATACAATTCAGTGCATTTTAACATATTAACAGGGTTGTACAATCATCACCAAGTCAATGTTTGGGCATTTTTGTCACTTCAGAAAAGAAACTTGCACTCTCTCTGATATATTACCCCATCATCTTTCCCACCAAATCTTACGAGCCTCATCCTTCTTCTGTTCTCTTATCTTTTCACCAGTGAACTATCCTGATCTGCCTCTCCCCAGATTATGTGGTTGAAATTCTTTGGATTTTTCTGTAGATTGCCAGTTATCTTTCTCCCTGAAAGTACTTGTCTCCTTGGGTGCCAAAGCAGCTGCTTCAGCCAACGCGAGGGCACATCATTTTGCACTTTGTAGCCATTCATATGGCAGTTTTATTCAAAACTCTCCTGCACTGCTTAAGTTATTTGTTTTATATAAAACAGTTCTCCCTGGCTCATGGGTTCTCTGCTGCCATGTTGACAAATGTTGCTTCTAGTGAAATACACAAAATAAATAACAGCCGGGGAGAGGGAAGCATAGAACTAAGTGAATCATTTTGCCTCTTGAGTGCCATTCTCATTTGTTTTAAAAACCACCCTGGCATTACAGGCAGAAAAGGAGGAGGCAGGAGAACTGCAGGGGAAGGAATGGGCTACATTTTCTTTCAGGCTGAAGGGGCCAAACAGACAACTTAGAAGTACCTGGAATGTAGGGCCTGGAGTTAAGAAGTTTGCAAGGAATCTGAATACTGCACATGTATTCAGATTAAGACCTGCATTTGAGTTCATTTGCTGCATTCAGTTGTTTTCTCATTCTGTGGACTGTGGAACTCAAAGTTAATTTTCTCTCACACAGTAGAAAATAACCAATGTTGGTTTATGTTGGTGTGGTAGCAAACATTTTGAGAACTGGGAATAAGACAAGAATTGAAGGATCAAGTTCTTGGTTTTCTGACTGAATGTGTGACCCAACTGAGAATGCAGACAGGATGCTGACTAGTATTGATTGCCTGTTAAGTATGAGGTATTTCCACGATCCTGTCATTGCATGCCACAAAGAGGCTGGTGGTCTTATCTCCATTTTAAAAATTAGAGAGAGAAGAGTGTTGAGGAATTGTACTTGTTTGTCAAAATCACATAGGAAATAGGATGTGGAATATTATGGAAACCCAATGCCGCTCAACTTAGAGTAGGTTCTTTTTCCACTGTAGTAATAAGTAGTAGAAGATATGGAAGGAAAATTGGAAAGGAATTGTTAAATAGGTAGGAATAATAGAAAAATATATTATGTAGAAAAATGAGTTGCAGTTTTTTGAGTTTTTTTTTTTTAAGCGAAAGTCAATAGGAAAACAGAAATGACTCACAAATGAACATGAAGCTTTTTTTGGTTGGATAAGTCATGAAAGACCACTGACCATCAGTAGGAGGGAATATTTCCCTGAGCATTTTATAACTTAATACATGCATTGGTGAGGCAGTGCCTGATAACAGCCTAAGTGGTCATTTTTGGAGGTTTGCTTAGCTAAAACTGGACTTTTGTTCTGAGTTACATAGATTAATTTCCACCCATTAGCTTATTGATTTCTGATACTTTTTATTTGTTAATATTTGTTCAGGTTTTTTTTTGGGGGGTTGAGATATTGCTAATAGTGGATGTGTAAGAAGAACATAAGAAGCAGCAGGTGTGAGGTGGAAGAGACTCCTCCTGATAGTCTCATTTATACTTTTGTATTGTATTTTATGTACTGTTTCATATAATACTGGAAGAGAAGAAAGGAGATATAGTCTGGTACAAGGAAAGAAGAATGAATAAAAAGAATTATTAGTTTGAATTTCAGATTTTTACCCCATTAGTTGAGCTTGGAGGATTATTTCTCAGCATATATAAGTTCAATCTCATAGGCGTAAAATTGCTTCTTTGGTTTATAGTGTTTTTAAATGTATTGCCAGATGCATCATGAGGAAGTATGATAATGTTTGGGGTTTATAAGAATAGGAAACTCATACTTCTTGGGTCTGAACTTTATTTCTGCTTCGCAGAAGCTGGATGGGATCTTAGACCTTACTTACCTAGCTTTGCTAGAATCTTTTTTTTAGATCTCAGTTTAGGATAGCTTCTTGTTCAGATGGTGGCAGTAATAAGCCTTGGAGTTGAAAGAATTAAATGTGTTACTTAATCAACATAACAATCTTTGTAACAGTACCCAATTCATAATATAAGTATCCTTTTAGGTTTTGCTGTTCCTTCCTCATTTATAGCAAAATCTTCAGATATTCAAATGCTTTATAAAAATGACTGAATATTTGCTTGTAACTCATACCCATCTTCTTATGCATTTTAAATTATCTAGATTACTTATAATACCCATTATTAATATTGTAAATAGCTGTTATAATGTATTGTGTTATAGTGAATAGCAACAGGAAAGCAAGTTTGTACATGTTCAGTAGAGACACAGTTTTGTTCCCTGAAAATATTTTGTACCTGGTTGGTTGAAATGTGAGATGAGGAACCTGCAGATAAACCTAACTATATTCACAAAAAGTTAAGTTTTATTATGTTGGTGCTCATCACAGGTGCTAACTTGCATCATCTGTCTTTTGTGCTTGTTCTTCATTTTATGCTCAGATTCTCCTTAGAATTTCACACAACCATGGGGCTAAGGAGCTTTTTCATGTTTGTTTAGTTGGTCTGTACTGGCTACTCAGAGTGTTTCTTTCTAACAAAGTTAGCCATTTAAACTGCTGGGAGAGTCAGCAAGCTGGCTTTCTGCAGAAGTGTTCATTTTCCTATTGGGAGGAAACAACACTAGTGAGAACACTGTTTTGACTTGTCCAGGTTTCTGTTGCACAGATGGGGGCCTATAGTCTCTTTATAGTCTATCATGTTTCTAGGCCAAAACTGTCAGTTGCTGGCCGGCAATAATACAGGAATTAGTCCTTTTCATCTTTATTTTAAGCAAATGGTAAATACTAATCAATCTACAGTTAACTTTGTATTCAATTTCTGAACCAGATGCTGTGAATAACTGCCCCCAATTGTGTTTGTCAATAAAGGGATAAATTTAAGGCTTTTAATCAATGCTGCTTGCACTCAGTATTTAAGGTCAGAATTTTGTGAGACTTATTTTGATCAGGATAATTGTTGGGTTAAAAAATGAATAGTTTTTGAAACTGTGACACTTGTATTTCACCATGAAAGAATAATCTTTTTAGAAAAATGAAAAGTCAATTTCATAAGAGTTCTTGTGCTCTGTGGGTCACTTATGGAAAAATGTGACTTTTAGGAAGAAGGTACTTTTTCTCAATGGGAAAGGAGATGAAAGACTGATAAAAATTTCAAAGAAAAAAAGTGATGGGGCTGACCCAGGTAATTTTTCAGTTCTGGAGAAGCTCAGTCAGTCGTAATTGTCTTTCTCAGGGGCTCCCTGACTGGACATTTTTTAATATACGAGGTTTAGTAGATTATAGACATGAACTAGTCTTTGGTTCTTTGGCTGTTGAGATGTATTTGTGTTTCTGAGTTTTTTTTTTTTTCCCTCCACAAAATAGGACTGCTAATAATTTGGGTTTTCAGTATAGATTTTATGAAAGACCCTTATAAGTGTCAACAGACTCTAAAACTGTATATTATTTATATCATACTAAATTGATCGTGGTCCTTATTTAAAAGCCGGTTTTGTTTGCCAAGTGCAAGGACCCAGAAGAATACCATTTAATTCCAGAAAAAAACAACTTATACCTAGGAGGCACGGCGACTTGCTCCCTGGCTATCTGGGAGTTGGGCAGCTCTCCAGCTCAGATTTTCAGACCAGCATGCCAGACTTTTAAGGGAGTTATGATTAAACTAGTGGTGAACATTTCTATTTAAGTGGCCTTTGCAATTCCCAAGTTGTTTTTCAGCTTTTGTGACTTAACAGTGCCCTATTTTCCTTTGTCTCTGTTAACCTCTATCAGTAATCTTTTGGACAACATTGTTGAAATCTGCAGTCTTCTTGGTACACATTGTCAGATTCTCTGCAAAGTGCTCTTTCTGTCCTTCTCTGCTGATGACCTCAGAAAACTTACCTGTGGAGGAGGAGACCATGGGGACTAGCAACCTTCTTTGTTTGTTTTAGTTATTTTTTCATGTCTGGAACACAATGTAAAACATTCATAACTTAGCGAGGAAAGGCTTATTTAGTTCCCAGTTTCATATCTCAGTCCATTCATGGGTAAGTTGGCAGTGGTGCAAGAACTTAGCAGAGGACTCAACCAGAGAAAAGATAGTCACAGTATGATAAGACAGGAAGCAGCGTGACGGTGAAAGTCTGTGTGAATGAGGGAGAGATACCTTTCTTGGTCATGCTGCAGTTACCTGCCTCTTTTCACCAGGCTCTTCCTTTTAACATCTCATTAAATCAAAAGATTAATCCCCTGGTACAATTAATCTTCATGATCTAATCACTTTCCAAATCATGAGGCTTTTGGGGGACATTCTAAATCCAAACTATACCATATGTCCCTGGCCTCAAAAAAATTTTGTCCACCTTATTATGCAAAATGAATTTACTCCATCTCTAAGAGTTGCCAAAATCTTAACAGATCCACCACTGATAACAGATCTAAGTCCAGAGTCTTTTCTGTCCGTCTCAAAGCAAACTTTGAGTTGTGAAACACTGTGAAAATTAAAGAAAAATTAAATTCAGACATATAGTGACACGAGGTAAATGTTCATATTCAAAAAGGAGGAATAAGAGGATAGAAAGAAATCAGATCAAAGCAAGACTGAAACCCAGCAAGGTATACACCAAATTCTTCAGTTCTTGTCTAGACCCAGAGAAAGCTGTGATGAGATCTTGGCTTCAAAGGCCTTGGGTGATCCTGCCTCTATGTCATTGCCAGTGGCAGAGTTCATAGCTTAATCTTTTTCCAGGTCTGCTCGCAGCCTATAGACTTCTTCAGTCGACAGTTCATGTTTCTGGCAGTTCCAACTTCTTGGAGTTTCCACTTTACTTTCAGCTTCACTCTTACAGCTTCATACACTGTCCTTTCGGGTATCGCCTGGCCTCCAAGACCCTCTTCTGAAATATGGGTGGTAGCCTCCATGATCCAGTAACTCTTATATTTTTCATGTAAAGCACCAGATGATTCAACACCAAAGGTCTGCTGCTGGTTCAAGCAGTGGCCAGGCCTTCTTTCACCATAGCCACTGTGGCCTCTTGAGTTCCTAAATGGCTGAACTCTTTGGAGATTGACCTTCTTAGATCATCCCACAGGATGCCCTGGGGCTATCTTTTTAAACCAAAGGCTTTTGCACCCTTGATCCTTTAGAAGGGTGAGATCTGGCCAATTCCTGAGGTACGTTGAAACCATCGTTGCTATTGTCCTGATTGAAAACACTTGACGACTTCTTTTCATCAGTCATGCTTTTCTTTGACACAATTTTGCAGGTGTGTTTTTCATGGCAAACGTGAAACTTCTTGCATCTTTTTATTTTGCTATTGTTTTAGATAGGGGAAAGCTGATGAAAAGCAGCAAATTATTCCATGCAACAGCCTGAATGTTGGGCTGTTCTGAAATTTGCTCTCCTAGATTAAATAGTTCACTGTCCTTAATCTTACATTCAGGCAGTCTCAGTACATTGATAAAATGCAGATAAATGTTTTGCCAAAGTTTGGAACACACAATTTCTAATCTTGTTGTTAGTAGTGTTCTCCTTCCTGTCTGAAACCTCTTGAGCCTGGCCTTTAACATCTACACTTCTATCAGCATTCCAGTCTTCTATGATGGTACCAGAATCTCCCATCAAGCCTGGTTTATAGCATTCTAAGGCTTCTCTAGCCAGTATCTCTAGATGTTCCAAACTTTGCCTTCAAACTAGCTCCAAAGGCTTTTAAACTTCTTAGGTAAAGTTACAGCAATAATCCCACTTACCTACCAATTTCTGTTGTGTTACTTTTTTTCAGTGGGACTTGACACCCAATACCTACAAACTAAGATAGGTAATATTCATTTTAGCTTACAGTTTCAGAATATTTCATTTTATTCTAGGTGGCTGCCAGTGGCAGGAGGGCTTGGTGGAGGGCCTAGCTAGAGAAAAGGTGTCTATGCTATGGCAGAGACATTAGGGAGGACAAAGGACAGAGGTAGTAAGGGAGATCCGCCTTTCCAGGTCACACCCCAGTTATCTGCCTTCCTGACAAGGTTACGCATCTTAACAGCACATGAAACCAGTGGATCAATCCACAGGTATAGTTAACTCTCATGATCTAATCACATTCCAAATATATGAGGTTTAAACCAGGTGTGGCAGCACACACCTGTAATCTCAGCTCTCAGGCTGATACAGGAGGATGCCTTGTGTTTGAGGCCAGACTGGGCTATACAGTGAGTTCAGGACTAGTCTAGACTACAAAGTAAGACCTTGACTCAAAAACAGCAAAACCATCCCAAAACAAGCCAAATACATGAGACTTTTGGGGACTTTCCAAGTCTTAACCATTAACATTATGCCTCACTCTGCTCAAACTTCTGCGTTCTGTTGCAAGAGTGCCAGTGGAGAAGGGATGCGAACAATACACTGTATATACAGAGGCCTCAAGATGATTATGATCAGTAGATGTAGTAGGAAAAAAATACAGATGGATTTGAGAGAGTCTCTGAGAGTTGCTAGTGAGAATTCCTTTCGTCTCTAAAAGGTGAGGCTTTTGATTTTAACTTTGTGATATAGAGATTTGTTCAAGGATGTTATTGGATCCTCAACCCCTGGGAAAAGATCCGCAGCAGACTGTGGCTTCTTTGGAATCAACTTGTACAGCAATAAATCAGTGTGGGAAGCTTGGTCGGTTTTTTACAGCTGGTCTGCATTACTTGCATTGCTGCCTGAGCTGCATTCCTGGGAGATTATCACTAAGCAGCCTTACTTAGAGTCTCATAGTGTGTGAACGGGGAATGTGAGGAGTAGAGGCTACAGCCTCCTTTGGACAATCTAATGCCCAAATATCTGAGGTAGAGCTGAGGCAGTGATTTACTTACCTTTCTACCCACAAATTGGCCCCTGTTCCCCCAAAATGTCGAGAACCTCTGGTGTAAGAGATGTGGTTTTCAAAACCATGCTAGTTCCTAGTGAGGTGAACAATGGAGAATGGATGAATGGTGCATATTGTAAATGGGAATATGGAAGACTACTCCCATGTTTCAAGCGCAGGATTGAGTAGGACTTATCTAGGTCACTGCTGTTGCAGGTGTCTTGGAGAAGTTGTGGAAGATTTTGTACATTCAAAGGAAACTGATGTTTGAGTGTCTGGTTTGCACCAGGAAATTTAAGTGCTCTATATGTATTGTCTCATTTGGTTCTCATAACAACCATCATGGGAATGTGGCAGTTTTCTTTATTTTGCCAATAAAGAAGCTGAGTTTCATGTGGGTGCTGTGGCACACTTCTGTAATCCCAGCACTTGAATGGCCAAGTGTGGTGGTTTGGATCTGGAGTGTTCCCCAAAATTCATGTTCCTGTGAATACTGTGTGGGTTTGGGAGGTGGTGTCTGGCTGGTAGGGGTTGGATGCTTGTGGTTTGACCTGGAGGGGCATGGGCTGGTTCCACCCTTCCCTCCCCATCTCTATTTGTATGACTATGTTGTGAGGATCTCTGCCTCTAGATCTCTGGCCCTGGCCCTGCCCCTACTCTGGCCCTGTCGTGTGCTTTCATCCTTTTCCAGGCACCCACCTGTGAATGGACTATGACCTTCTGAAACTAAGCTACAGTAAATCTTTCCTCCCTAAGTTGTGATGTCGGGTATTGAGTCATAGGGACGAGAAAGTACCTGAGACACCAAGGAAGTAGGGGCTCAAGCTTGAGTTCCAAAATAAAATAAAAAATAAAAAAGGACTGGGGCTGGACCTGAGGAATTGAGTGCTCCTGGGTTTGATTCCAATATGCAAAAAAAGAGATTAAAAGGATAGATATTTTGCCTGAGCCTCTAGACAGCTATAAATTGTAATGTTAGAATTTATACATGATTGTGTATGTGACTGCAAGCCCTTCTTCTATTCAATACAACATATTGTGGTCCTCAGGACATAGTCCTCTGTAGAAGTTGTGTATTAGCAAATACCTATACAAGGACTATTCTATTAATAGTGATCTCTTTCTGCATTCCCATGGGTGGGATATGACTAATTATTCAGCTGAGGTACTAGAAACGTAACTGAAGTTAAGTGACTTGACAGAGTTTCACATCAAGTGGTTTGGGAAAGAGCAGACAGAAATAGAACTTAGAGCTGACCATTTTGAGTTGATTACTGAGAAAAGGAATTTGCTAGCCTCCTTTTTACTAATTTGATCTTTTGGTAAGTAGGCAAGGAAAATTATCAAGGAGGTGGTGTGCAAGGCAAATTGTCTAGGTGAAAATAGCCCAAAGCATGGTGGTGTCTTGCAGTTACTTTATTTTTTTAAATCATATCCTCTCCTATAGGATAGTCTTTAAGTCAGCAGTCACCCACACCAAAAAGTAGTCTTTATTAAGTATGAAGATGGGGAGGATTTTAGAAAGTTCTCACCAAAAATTGTTTTATTTGCCATAAGAATTGAATTGCTAAACTTAGAATTCTCACTTTACCTCAGCTTCTTTTTTCTGTTATGATTTTATGAGTTTGATGTTATTTTTGTTTGTCCTGTATGGGGTTACTTAGAATTTCATAAAAAGTCACGTTATGGTAAGTGCCATGGAAAATCTTTGAAAATTATATTGTGACACTATTTTTTTTGTCCGCCATACTGTCTAGGTTACTGTTCCTGATTGTATAGCTGAGAGGTGAATACCCTGGCTAGAGTTAGGTTCAGAGAATAAAGCCAAGATATCACCTTTGATTTAGATGGAGTCTTTGAGAATAGGGAATCAAGAAAAAGATTACTTGGTACCTTGTGTTGAGAGATGGAGGAGCAATGTTGGAAAGACACTGAACTATAAACATGAATGATTTCATACTTTGCTTATGGTTTCCCTGTCATGTACTTCTCTGATGTAAACCAGTCTTGCAAAGCAGAACTACAGTTCCACCAACTTCCAACCAACTACTCCTTTCTCCTCAGAAGTTGCAGAATGAAGATAAGTAACATGGGCATAGCACATCTGTGATTGGTAGCTGTAGGTAGAGAAATGACCACACGCATTATTGAAATCCTGTGTTGGTAATAGGCCAGTGGAGTGATCAGGTTTCTGCAGTGAAGATGCCCAGGATGGAGGAGAAGAAAGTGACAATCATTTACAGTTCCATGCTGATTTTTGAAATTTTCAGATTCATTTCCAATTTCTATAAAAGTGCAGAAGAAATTATAGGGTGAGAAAGATATGCCTTCATACAGTGTCTTAAAGCCTAGGAAGAAGGTGTGTTTTGGAATGCTAAGACTTTGCTTACATACCAGCAAGCAAAATAAATATTGGCATTCACTTTTGACTTTAGGAAGGCATCTTGAAAGTCAATAGAAGGAAATGCCTGAATACAAGCCTTTCTCAGAAATAAAGAACTGGAAATGCCTAGGATTATCTCATTAAAGCTATTTTTATATTTGAAACTCCTGATAAAATAAATCAGTGTTGTTCTCTAAACCAGACAACTCTGTTTCTCCTTTATTTTTTCCATTTTATTTATTTTTTCATGTTATTTATCTTTTTTCCTATTTTTTTTAATAATACCATCAAAATTTGAGTCCTAATATATAGATGATTTCCAATAACTATTGTGTTGCAAGTTTTTATCAGGAAACAGTGGATGCCCAGTGGTATTGTTGCTAATGAGTATGACAAAGTCTTTAAAAATATTTACACCCATTTTGCTCCTTTCACCTGTGTGGAATGTTGGTCCTGGAATGTGGTAGGCACATAAACCAGCACGTTAAAATGAGTGAATAGAGATAGGATTGTCCCTGGGCATCAGTGGGGGAATTAGTTCCAGACCCAAATTCCATGAATGCCCAAATTCCTTATATGTAAAATGATGTATTTTCATATAACCCAAGGACATCTTCTGCAAATTGATACCGCCTTTAAGAGTACCTATGGGGGCTGGAGGAATATCGCAGTGGTTAAAGCACTTGCCTGGCAAGTGAATTCCATTCCCCGGCACAGAGTTACATTTCCCTGTTGGAACAAGTCTTTCAGAGAAAAGATAAAGGTTGGTTGATAGTTACACAGGTAATAGAGTTAAAGAGTACTCTTCCTTTGAAGGATGCTGGCAAGAAAGGCTTTGATGTAACTTTTTTTCTATGTGTGTAACCATCTGAGTCTCTGTGTAATATTTTACCTGATGTGTAAGATTCTATTTTGCAGTTTGTCAATGTTGTTTGTATCTCCTTTCTTGAAACTGGATTTGACCCTTTTGACTTGGAGGAGAAATTGGCAATACACAGTGTATTTCCACTGAATAACCATTTTGCTATAATGTTGGCAAAGTGGTGTACACATTTTTTTCTTGTTAGTATGTTTTAGTTAAGATTCTACTTTTCAGTAATTGGTGGCCTTTTCTCATTTATTTCCTATACTGTTTGTCTCTAGTTTATTAAAAAGCTCCTTAATTAATGTTCTTAATATTTCCCCTTCTTAAGTAAATAATTTAACACTTTTAACACAAAAATACACAAGTCAACTGTACAAATGGATTAAATCCTAACCCTGTGATTTGATTCATTCATCTGTTCCTTTAGCTTGTGTATAAGATGAAACAAGATGTGTTTTTCTCTATATAAACACACTAGTTTAAAGGGAACAGCTTCTGTAAAATACAGAAACATTAGTGTCTTATATCCTAGATCTAAAATTTCTCCCCCCAGGTTTTAAACTCAGAGATGGGCCTTTTGGAAGACGACTGGATCACAGGGTGCTGTACCCACCTATGGGTAGAGTTCATTGATGCACTCAGAGCTGAATGTGGTGTTCAGTTGTAGGGCCTGGTCAGAAGGGCTGGGTCACTGGGGGCATGTGTCGGAGGAGTGGGTTCTTGTCTCTTTCTACTCGCTTCTCTGTCTGCTTCCTAACCACCATGTGGTAATAGCTTTTCCCCGCCGTACCGTTTGTCCATCTGGTTTCTTCTTTGGAGCTGGCCGACTGTGGACCAAACATACTGAAATTGTGAGCCAAAATAAACCCCTCCTCTTTTAGGTTGCAGATGTCAGTTATTTTGTTCCCAGTAATGGGGAAACATACTAATGCAATGGTAGTTTTCTGGTAGTCAGCATTTCACCCAGTAAGCAACATTGCATTCAGAACTAAATAAGGGGATACCCTTTGCTTTTCAGGAAGGCTTCTTGATGGGTATGTATTTGCCTTTGATAGCCAGCCCAGAGATAGCTGAGTTAGTTCTACTGTAATTACTGAGGTGCTTGTACTCTCTGATACTGGGTTTGAGAGTGATCGTGTTCTATCACATACAGCCTGGATTCTTGAACTGATTGTTGTATTGGTTTAAAAGGTTCTGAAATAGCATTTCAAGACTAGCTATTTTGCTGCCACTGCTATTATTTAGTACATTTAGGGGATTAGGCTTTCAATTTTTGTTGTGCTACATCCCAAATTTTGTATTGTTCACTTTATTGTATCATTAACTTTCTAACTTACCCTAGTTGTTTTTGATTAATCCTGAACAAACTGTGAGTTACATTCCCTGCTTCTTTTTAAAAGTAATCTGGAGCGACTGTAACAACTACATCTCTGTTATCTCCATGTTTGTTCTTCTGCCTTAGAACCAGTAGAATACCAGTTTGCCTTATAGTGAAAATGTACTGAATAATATGCCATGAACAGAGGCTTTTTTTGTGTGTGTTCTGTTTTTAGAATTTAGTAAAGCTCAATGAAACTTTTATTTATTGGGTAAAAGCTGCAGTGAGTTCTAATCTCTGTATTGTCCTTACAGATCACCTTTACATTGCTAAAGTTCATTTTATTTATTTATTTATTTTTCCTCCACTATTTTTATTAATATACAAATGTAACACATAGTATTTACAATGAATTTGGGTGTTTCATACATCTGTGTATCACATCGACTTCACAATCCCTTCCCATCTTCTACCCTCCCACCCCCTCCCTGTCCCTTCCCTTGGCTCCGGCTATCACTTCATATGGTTCCAAAGAATGGCTGTGTTCTGGGTTTTCCAAGTCCGAGAAACCATACGGTGTTTAACATATTAATCTTTCATGCCTAAGTCATTTCACTCAAGTCACCACTCTACCCCAGATTCCTATTCCTCTAATGGGTTAGCAGTAGTCAAATCTTGATATCTCCTTCCTGAATCCAACCAATCCCTTCATTGGGATATTCACCAAAAGTTTTTTTTTCCATATTTTTTTACATCTTCGTTGCTAATGTTAAACCTGGCCTTACTCACCAGTTCACGCTAGAAAATAATTATAAGCATTGTAGTTCAAAAGGATAGTTAATTTGGGAAAGAAAAAATAATAAATGAATAAAATTCAATTGGCTTATCTGAATACTGGAAGGTGCATATTTGTATATTCACAAGGTTATGTTTACATCAGTTTCCTTAGGATAAACTTTCATTAGTGACCTAATAAGTGAATTGCTACAAAAAAACAAAGTTAAAACTATATCACATTGCTACATTCAATGAACTTAAATCTATACCACATAAATATACTTAAAGCAACAGACATGGAAGCTAATCTAGTTATTTCTTAATTTCCTAACTTTCATATCTTATTTACTCATATTTCACTGATTACTAACATACTTTTTTCTCAGCTCCTTCTCCTCTAGCTGTTGTTCCTTTTTCTCTGGGGTCATTGGTGTCGCTGGTCTCCCTTTCACTGTCCAAGTGTCCTTTAAGTATTTTCTGCAACTCTGACTCAATGGCTACAAATTCCTTTAAGCTGTCTCTGTCATGGAAAGTTTTAAGTTCTCCCTTTAAGGTAATAGATAATTTTGCTGGATATAGCAGTCTTGGCTGGCATCTATGTTTTTTTAGTGCTTGGATGATACTGCTCCACGATTTTCTTGTTTTTAGAGTTTGGATTGAAAAATCTGCCATTATCCTGATGGGTTTATCTTTGTAGGTCACCTTCTGTTTTTCTCTTACTGCTTTTAGTATTTTCTCTTTGTATCGGGTTTCTTGAATTTTAATTATGATGCGTCGTGATGAGGGTCTCTTCTGATCAAAGTTGTTTGGTGTTCTGTATGCCTGCAAAAGTTCCATGTTCATTTCTCTTCTTAGATTTGGGAAATTTTCTTCCATTATTTCATTAAGCATGTCCTTTACACCTTTTGTTTTGTCCTCAGTCTTCTCCTGGATTCCCATAATTCTGAGGTTGTTTCTCCTTGAATCATCTATCAGTCGTTGTAATGACTCACTTTCTTTATTTACTTTGTATTCTTCATGGCCTGTATGTTGCAGCTTAGTCACTTTTATTTTCTAGGTCTGACATACTATTCTGAAGTTGTTTGAAGTGGTTGCTTATTATTACCTGTGTGTTTTTCATTTCCTGAATATCTGCATTCAATTTTTCTATATCTCTGTTGTGTTCATCTCTAATTTCTTCTTTTGTCTTCATTATCTTCTGGTATATTTCTTCTCTGGTCTCCTCTATTTGCTTTTCAAGGCTTGCTTTTTGCTATCTATGTATTGGTGTAGCTCTTCTGCTGTCTGTTTAATTTCCTGCTTTAATTCCCGTTTTAATTCACTGAATTTCTGGGCCCAGAAGTTGCCATCATTTTTGCCATATTAATCTTTATTTACCCTGACTTCATCTCCTGGGGTTTCAGGTCTTTTTGTAGGAGATTTGTGCCTGTGCTTCCCCAATTCTTCTTTGGTCTCCTCTAATTCCTTTTCAAGACTTGCTTTATGCTTAGCTAAGTGTTTTTGTAGTTCTCGCGCTGTCTGATTTATTTCATGCTTTGCTTCCTGGTTTAACTCCTCTTTTAATTCCTGCTTTAATTCACTGACTATCTGGGCCCAGAGGTTACCATCCTTTTTGTCCTTTTCTTTGGGTTCTGCAATTTCAGCACCCCTTGCACCCTCCCCTGGGGAATCAGATCTTTTTGTATAAGATTTGTTACCAGGATTGCCCATGGCATTGCTACCTCTGACTGTCTCTGGTGTGCAGGGAAAGTGAATGGCTCCTGCTGATGTCACTGCCTGAGAAGGCTGTTGAGCCCCGTTTCTGATCTGGGATTCTGGGATCTTTTCTAGTGGGAGCGCACCCTGTGTTTATAGTACAAACACCCGTGGGTTGGTGCTCCTGAGGCTGCCCGCAGCAGATGATTCCTACTAGTCCAGGTCTGCGCTTACCTCGGGCTGAGGTCTGGCCTCCGGACCTTGTTTGTGATCTGTGGGTGCCGGCAGCGTGGGGCTGCGCTGAGTCAGCTGCTTCTGACCGGCCCACAGCCTCTTCTCCCGTTGTTATGTGCTCAGTCCTCTCCAGCTCCGTTCAGTCAGATGTTCAGGTCCCCGCGAGTGTTCCTCCCTCTGCCACTGCCTGCCGTTTACCGCTGGCCGCAGCTTACTGGGTTGCGGGGATTTTTTTTTTTTCCCTCCAGTTTTGATGATCCTTCGGAGTTTCTGGCCTTCAGCTGGTTGCCTTTCAGTTTCTGGGGATGCACCTCTCTTTTCTAGCTACACCAAACATTCTTTTTCTAACTATCTTCTTGACTTTTTAAGTGAGTTGATGAGACTTTGTGCAGTGCTGTTACTCAGCCGCCATCTTTACCGGAAGCCCATTTTATTTATTTCTTGTAACTCTTTTCTGATCTCTCTGAGGAGCAATAGTGAGACAGTTGTCCTGGCTTGTTTTCTGCTTTGTGTGCCCTCTAGTAAGATGACCAGGAGCAATGTCATCACTAGGTAGAAAATGGACGTGCTAGGTCAGCCCATCAGCTCATTCTCTTCATTAATAATACCTGGATTTGGGGCTTGGGCCCATTCCTCTTATTGGGAAGGGAAAGGACAGAAAATAGATATATGGATGAGGTGGTGATAATTATGATGACAGGAATAACTGGAATGTGTTAGGATTTTCCAAGCATTTAATCCATCTGACAACTGAATGAAGTAGGTACTTTTATTTTCTCCCTTTAGTTAATATGAGAAGTGAGTTACAGAAAGGTTATATAGATTGCCCAAGGTCACATTGCTGTCTGCTTTAGAAATGTGTACACTTAATTTTTATGCTATATTGCTGAATTAGACAAATGAACAAAATGTATTGATGATTTATGGTTAGAGCATTAGACACCTACTATATATTAGAGTCAGAATTATTTTGGTTTGGTTTGGTTTTGATACTCGAGATTAAGCCCAAGGCCCTCACATTGTTTGGGCTAACTCTCCAGCATTTTTGATTCTGATACAGGGTCTTGCTAAGACATTGAATTGCCAGTGTTTAGCTCAAAGTTGCCATCCTTTTGCCTTGGCCTCCTAGGGTGCTGGCATTACAGGCTTGCAGAGAGTGATTTTATTAGCTATCAACAGATATTTTGTTTAATGAGAACCTTCTTCTGGTGACCCTGTTATGTAATGTTGATTTTGACACCCCATTTTATTTGCTTTCCTTACTCCTACTTCTATAAAAAAAGTAGGGTCTTCTTTCTAAAATAGGAAAACTTTTTAGAAGCTGAACGTGATACATAAGTTCTGTCATCAATTTTTATGTTTCGTAAGAGTTCATTTTTTGCCTTTCTGCTCTTCAACGTATCTCCTACAAATAGAACCTTTTAACTTATATTTGTACTTTTGTATTTTGTTTTTGATATCCTTAATAATAAATGAGTAACTGAGGGTGAAAATCACTTTTTTTGTTGATGAACTTGTTGTCATTCATTATAGTCCATGAATTCAAGCACTAAAAGCCTAGCCATAATGCAAGCATCCTATTCTGTAAGAAACCCTGTTATACTAGCACCAGGTTTACTAAAACAGCCTCATTGGAATCATTTTTGAAAGTGAAGATTAGTTTTATCACGGGAATGAGAGTTATAATCCGATACCATAGAGAAGGCATCCTTTAATATAGTTAAGTTGCTTATAGAGTACTACTTTCTAGAGAATCTGGACTGAGTGTAGAGAAAACTACCTCCTACATGGAAAGAGCCCTTCCTAATCAAAGTAATTGTAAACAATAGGGAACATCCTACATCCTCAAAATCTTGTATATCTACAGGAGATTAGTCTCACTCCCCAAACTCCCCCAGTCTCCTTGTTCCTTGTCTTAAACTTTCTAAGCTGTCGATCTAATCCTGTACTAGGCAAGCACACTACCACTGACTCAACTTCCCCCCTTCCCACCCCCCCCCCCCCCGGTTTTTTTTTTTTTTTTTTCCCCCCCCCCCCCCCCCCGCCCCCTCTGGGGACAAGGTCTCTGTATTCCTGGCTGGCCTTAGACTCATGGCCGTCGTCCTGCCTTAGGATCCAATGAAAATACTGGATTATAGGCATGTGCCACCTCTCCTGGTTTATGTGTTGCTGGGGAATTGAAATCTGGGCCTTGCACTTGTTAGGCTGGTACTTTAACAAATTTGCCATTCCTGCAGTCCCCTAAAGTGTGTTTTGAATTGCAAAAGCTCAACTTTGCAGTATCTAGTTGCAGTTATTTTTCTTAATGTATAAGATACTTATCGGAGAACATGGTTGCAAACAGTCTTCAGGTAGGTAATTTTTCCTAACGGGCTGTTAAGTTCTCGTTTACATTGATAGAATGCTTAGCATTGCTTTCCTCCACCTCTATGCTGCTGTGGGTTTGTATGTCATTACTATAGTTCATGGACAGAAACAAACAAAAAAAGAGCCAACCAAAGAAATTAAAACACTCAACCTTCTTAACTTCTAAGAGTAACAGTTTTGTACTTTGTCTGGTTCCCTACTCCAACAGTAACTATGGCCTGGTTATGGTATTCAGCCTGCATTCTCTAGCCAAAGGGAAGCCTTTGGGGTCTTTTGTGCCATCGCTTACTTGTTGGTGTATGTATGTATGTATGTATGTATGTATGTATATGTATGTATGTATGTATATATATATATATATACACACACACACACAGACATATATATATACCTTCCAATTCTTGTCATATGTGGTGTATAGTTTGTATGCTGTGGGTGTGATTGGAATCAAAATCTACTGCTTGTTACTAAGATAATGACTCACTGTGAGGGACACTGATGTCTGTTGTTTTTCATTGCTTGTTGATTTATTGAGTTAGAATGTCTTTCCTTTGCTGCTAGTGTGTGATAGGGCAATCTGCTTCTGTTTTTTGAGGTTGTCTTCCTGGGTGATTTTTATGTATGGCTGTTTTTTTTTTTTGGATCTAGTGGAGTGCAGAATTAAAGACAGAGGGGAAGGTATATTTGTACGTAGAAAATATGAAAGGGCATAGATTTGAAGTTTAAGAGATTTGGGAAAGAAGGGGTCCTCTGAACATTTAGGAAATGCTTAAATTATTTAATGAACTTTGGAAAGTCTATTGGCTTTCACAATAGTGAATTTGACTAGATGAACCTAGTAATTAGAGTAAGAACTAACAGTTGAGTCAAATTTCTCCAGGTAAAGACAGATATTTTGATTGCCAGCCCTGCTTTTGTCCTGGTGCCTCCACTGAGATGTCTGTATTAGAAATCGTGTAGTCTGTAACTAGAAGTATTTGATTTTCCCTATATTTTTGCTCTTAGATTTCTTTCTCTTGCTTAATTTCTCTGGCTAGGGTACTATATTCAACCGGAAAGAAGAGGGTGGACACTTGTCACCTTCTTTATTTTAGAGGAAGTGATTACACGCTTTTCCTATCTAGTATGATGTTGGCTGTGGATTTTCCATGTATGATTTTTAATAACCTGAGGAGAGTTTTTTCATTATTACTTATTTTCTTCATTTTTTAAAATCATGAGAGTATATTTAATTTTACTGAAGGCTTTTATTCTGTTGAGATGATCATGGGTTGTTACCCTTGGTTGTATTTATATGGTATATTACATTTATAACTTATATATGTTGACCCATCTTTCCTTCCATTAGATGATATCAACTTGTTCATGGTGTATGATCTTGGTAATCTGTTATTCTATATTCATGAAGGATATTCAGCTGAACTTTTCTTTCTTTTTTGTGATCTTAGTCCATTTTGGTGTCTGGGTAATGCTGGTTTGTAGAAAAAATTTGAAGCATTATTTCCTTTTCTGTTTTGTGGAAAATTCTGTGGAGCATTGTTGTTTGTTCTTCTTTTAAGGTCCAGTAAAATTCAGTAGTAATTCTATTGATTTATTGCATTTTTCTTATTAGGTAGAGTTTTTATTATCAATTGAATCTCATTGCTTTTTGTTTATCCTGTTAGTTTTCTTAAAATACCTTCTTGGTTTTATATGGTAAGTCATATGTTTCTAAGAATCTATCCATTTTTCTAGAATGTTCAAGTTGTTTGAATACAAATTTAAAAAATAGATATAATAAGTATCTTAAATTCATTGATATCTATTGTAATTTGCCTTACTTTGTCTCTAATATTGTAATTTGTATCACTGTCTCTTGATAAATTTGGTTAGAGGTTGTCAGTTTTATCTTGAAAAGGATAAGTGAATCCAGTTATTTGATTTTCTTGATCCTTTTTTTTTGGTATTATTCTCTTGATAAGGATTTCATTAATCTCCATTCTGATCTTTATTATTTCTGTGTTTCTAGTGGTTTTGGTTTGTCTTCCTCTCTTGCCACGACTTCTAGGTTCAACATTAGGGTATTTATTTGAAATTGTTCTCCTTTGCTAAAGTCATTTCCTTTTAAACGGCTTTCATTATGACTTACAGGTGTTTTGTTTTCACTACTTTTTGATTCTAGGATTGTTTAATTTCTCTTGTGATTTCCTCAGTGACCTATTGATCATTCAGAAGTGTTTTTATTCAGTTGGTATGTGTTTGAGTATTTTGGGGGCTTCTTTTGCTGTTGACTTTTAGTTTTATTCTGTTGTGCTCTGATAGGGTATATGACATTATTTTAAATTTTAAAAATTAAGACTAGGTTTACGGCATTAACACATGGTCTGTTTTTGAGAAAGTCGCATGAGCTGCTGAAAAAAAGAATGTATATTGTGCTGTTGTTGGATGGAACACTACAGATGTCTGTTACATCCATGTAATCTGTAACATAGCTTAAGTATGAAATTTCTTTGTTAATTTTTTCCCGGTTGAATATTCATTTGTGAGAGTCGGGCTTTAAAGTCACCGACTGTGAGTGTATTGGGTCCTTTCTCTCTCTCTTTATGTTAAGTAGTGTTTGTCTTAGGCATTTGGATGTACCAATATTTGGTTTATATATGTTTACAGTTACTTTTTTTAGCTTGAAGAATTGTTCCCTTTACAAATATAAATGTTCTTTGTTTCTTCTAAGTTTAATTCGCAGTTTACTTTGTGAGATAAATATAGCATAAGCCCGGCTGGCTAGTCCCAGTAAGATCTATTCTTTTCTTTTACTCTCTTAGGAGAAGGTCTCACTTGGTAGTCCTAAAGTGGTCCCAGGGTCACAGCGTAGCCCAGAGTGGCCTCAAACTCATGGCAGTCTTCCTGCCTCAGCTTCCCAGGTGCTGAGGTTACAGGCATATGCCACCATGTCCAGCTATGAGATTCATTCTTTTCCTCAATTTTGTAGTTGTGATTGTCTTCTTTCTCTGTGTTTAGGATTCTCCAATGTATTTTCTATAATGCTGGCTTAGTTGTCATAAATTCCTTTAGTGTACACTTACCTTGGATGTTCTTTGTCTTCCAATTTTGAGTGACAGCCTTGTAGGATCTAGTAGTCTAGGTTGGTGTAATTTTTTTTATTTTTAATTGACCCAATAATTATGTATATTCATATAGTAAGTGAGCTTGTGATATTTCAACACATGTATATGTGGTGCTGGGATCAGTTCAGGGCATTTAGCATAGCTGTCCCCTCAGAATTCATCATTTCCCTAGGTTGGACTCATTCAGTATCTTGTCTTGTAGCTATATTGAAATACACAATGAATTAATGTTAACTGTAGTCACCCTGTTGTGTTATAGAGCCTAGGATCTTACTTCTGTATTTTTTCCCCTTCTCAGACTTTATTTACCAGTATTCTATTATCTACCTTGATGAGATCAACCAGTGTAGATTCTTCTTAAGAGTGAGAGTTATGGTATTATCTTTCTGTACCTGCCGTATTTCACTTACTGTAATGACCTTCAGATCATTGGTGTTTCCACAGAGGACAAGATTCCTTCATTTTTATGGCTGAATAGTATTTCATTGTGTATATATGCCCATTTTCCTCATTTGATGACTCATCAGTGGATGCTTGAATTCGTTTTTAAATTTGGCAGTTGTAACTAATGGTGCAATAGGAATAGTTGCTTGTTAACTTTAAAAACAGTTGCACTGAAGAATAAAGTAACTATTTCCAGAGTTGTTATCTCTGTTGAAGATCATGCACTTTTCAAAGAATTGGTGAACTTACATAATAGGTAAGGTGTGGAATCAGCTTAGGCTCAGTAGATCAGATAGATTTAAATAATGTAGTATATATACATATACCTTGGAAGAATGAAATCATGTCTTTTTTGAAAAATATATGAAATGAAGAACAATATGTGTGATGAAATTAGCCAGTCTCACAAAAGTTAAATATTGTATGTTTTATCTTACAGGAAACCCCTAAAATATTAATAAGGAAATAAAATAAAGGAGAGATGTCAGGAAAGTAGAGAATAGATTTTTGGAAGTGAGGGTGTAGATCAAGGGGAGAGGAGACATGGTAAATAGATTTAAATAATCAGTATATGTTAAATACATAGAACGGTTTTCTGTAATCTTATTTTTCCATATTTCTAACTTTTAATTTTGATGAATTTACAAGTGTTTTAAAATAATATTCCAGAACATTTTAATTCTCATTATTGTGCAAGTCCCAGAGAGAACTGATTTATTTATCTTATGACATTTATGTAGGCTCCTGGTATTAAACTTAAAGCTGTGGTGATGATATAATGTTAAGGGAGGGTTTGGAGGAATGGCTCAGCAGTTAAAGCACTTGCCTGGAAAGCGCTGTGTCAAGCTCTGAGAACCTCAGCTTGATTCCCCAGCGCCACATAAACTGGGTGTGGTGGTGCATTCCTGTAAACCCAGCACTTGGGAGGCTGAGGCAGTAGGATTGTCATGAGACCAAGGCCAGCCTGGGCTCCATAGTGAGTTCAGGACCAGCCTGGGCTATGAAGTGAGACCCTGTCTCAAAAAAAGAAAAGATAGAAAAAAAGTGCTAATAGAGCATAATTAAAAAAATAACATATGCAAACTGAGTATCTTCCCAGGTTTTAAAAGGAAAAGTTGAGTGCAGTGACTGCACACTTAAGTCTTAGCTAAACAGAAATCTAGGATTGGAAGATTGCTTAAAAACCAAACATTTTGGGTCAGCCTAGATAATATGACAGGACTCCTTTATTCAAAAGAAAACAAACAGGAACCACAATAGGGAAGGATATACTTATAGAAATAGTTTCTTTGGTTTCCCATTTGTCCTGTGAACCATTTACTTTGAAATGTTCTGCTCTTACATACTCTCCGAGACACTCATCATTAATTTTGTTTACATGAAGTTGTAATGCAGATGTAATGTGATGCTTCTTTTGCTTAGTTTGGAGAAAATTTACAAATTGGCAAAATGAGGCTCACCATGAAGTGTCGCTTAGGGCTTTGAGTCTTAGTGATTCTTAGCTTATAATATTATTGAGCTTTTAGTGTCAACAGCTTCTAGCTTCCACTGTAAGTTCCTCATAGCTCCCCTTGGTGGCTCTCTGGAGCTCTTCCAGGTGCTTCTGTTACCTGTCTGGGGTTTCTGTGCTGATCTCCACAGGACTCTTTTGGCTGTTTCAGAACCTGGCTGGTCCCTGCTGGTGCTGGTGCTCTGTTGTTGCACCACCTTCTGGAGTTCTTCACAGTGCCCAGCCCCCAGTGGTACCAGCTCTTCTTAAGGCATTGAATTCATCCTGCTAACCTGAGCTAAGAACCACAGGTGGGTGGAGGTACATTCAAGTGAGGCTTTACTGAGACCTGTGTTGCAACATAGCAGGGAGTATACAAGGTGGAATTCTAAGGTGACCCAGGGAGTATAAGGGACTGTTGCCTATAGAGGAGGAGCATGTTGCTCAAACACATTCCCTGTATTTTGTGGACCTATTTGAGGACTTTTGGAATAGCTACATAGGAGGGCAGAATCACATGAAGAAGCTTCAGGGTGAAATCATCTGAGATAATTTCATGTTTTATGTCTGTTGTGACCAAGATTGTTATCTCCTGGAGTGCAGGGTGTGCTGATTGCCTTAGTTGGTATACTGACAACTTGATTGAAAAGGGGCCACAAGATTGATGGCTCCCACATTTTTGTGGAAACAGTGATTCTGAAATCACAACTGCCCAACATTTCAAGAGTTTCCAGGAAGGCCTGCCATGTTGATTATAGCCCATCAGAGTTTGGAGATTTCAGGATTATCAGTAAATGAGCCCTGTTCCTCCTCACTGGTACTTGCTGTCCCAGGTGTGGTTACCTTGCCTGCCCTGAGAGGTGATAGCAGTGACTGGAACAGCCTGGAGCCAAAGTGGGGTATCACTTCTTTGGGGAGTCATGGGTCTTTTCAGCTAACAGAGCAACCAAAGAGGTGAGAAGAAATTGTTGTGTTGTTTTCAGACACCCTCAGATAGGCCAAGGGAGAGGGACATGACCTCTGTCACTTGGGTTATTCATTCTCTGATTGTCTGATGGAAAAGGGAAATGTGGGATCTCTTGTTTTTTCCCTTGTCTCAGAGTCTTTCGTGCCTTGTACCTCATCACCATATAGCTCACAGTTAAGTCTGTTAATCTAGCAGAAATATAAAAATAAACAAAACAGGTTTTATTTTTACACCTCTAAATGAATAGTTGTAGAAGATGAACTTTTAAAACGTCACACTGTACTTCTATCACACCTTTTAATAAAAAGTTTAAAAACATTTTGGGTGAACTAAAACAGGATGCTTAAATTTCCTCAGTGTAGTTGAGTGTTACATTGGGATGATGTCTGCTGTACCGAACATTCTGGAGGAAGATGCCTGCGGGCATGGAGGACACTGCTACTCAGTGATAAATGGAGTGTGATTGGGTAGAATTCCTTCAGAGCCAAAGATCTCAAATATATGCTGTGGGAATAAAAGCCAATATAATATATATCTGTTTTTAAGTGACTGGAGCTGGACCTGCAGATTGTATGTGAACTGTCTGAGTTATGTCTACCACCATAATGTCTGCTTACCTTTCTAGGTCCATCTGCTTATTGTCATTGTCTTTTTCCATTATGCTTTGGACAGATAAGACTGAGACTCTGGTGTTTTAGGGTAGATCAGCAACTTAATGGCTGTTTGATTTGGGCAAATAACTTTGCTTTTCTGTGTCTTTGTTTTTTCAAACGTAAAATGGATTTAATATGAGTATACATTCCATAGGACATTTATTAGTGGTAAAAGTTAGGTAGGGTAGATGATGTCATTAGAACAGTGCTTGGCATGTACCACTGCTGTCTTGTCAATGTGATTATCTTTTTCCCTCTTTGATATGTGTAGTTCATGCTCTGCTTTACTATGCGGATGTATTTAGCTAACTGCCTTTCCCTGGGCTCTTTGCATTGTGAAAGTCCTTGAATTTTTGTATGATGAGTAGCCTGTGAGTTCTCAGAGTGAGTTCATATAGGATTTTGTTTAAGGATTCAACATAGTGGCCTACTCTACAATCCAGGCTGGCCCTGAACTCACTATGGAGTCCAGGCTGGCCTCGAACTCTTAAAATACTCCTGCCTCAGCTTTCTGAGGGCTGGGATTGAGGACATGTGCTACCATTTCTAGTTTATGTGGTTTTGGGGGAATTGAACCCAGGACGTTGTTCTAGCAAAAGCAAGCAGTTTAACCACTGAGCTGTACTCCAAGGTCAAGGCAGGGTGTATTACCGGTTTTTTTTTTTTTTTAACTTTTAAAGCTTTGGAATTTAAAGTTGTATGGGCACAAACCTTGTTTTTTAACTTCTAAAGTTGCAGGCTTCACCTTGGTCACTCATCTATAGTTAACCACTGGGTGGCCTGATAAGACCAACCACTCAAGGCTTTGAAAACTATTTCATGATTGCTCATATTACTAGCATAAAAGAGATGGCTTTTGATAATTATTTGAACAATTTAGGCCAGGTTAATACTAGCTATTAATTTCCTAAAGTGACATGAAGTGACAGGAACAAGATTTATGTAACCCGGCTGCTGCTGGCTGAGATAAATCCGGCATGCTCTGGTGTTAGGAATTCTTGCCAGAAGAACTGCTTTTTTTGCTAGGGTTGTGTTCTTTTTGTTTAAAAACCTTCATGGGAATTCTGTTGTGATTAATGTTGATGTACAGGGCTGAACAGGCTAGTTATGGATCTTACCCATATCATCTAGAGATCAGCTAGGATGAGAACATTTTGACTAGCAAATATATGGCCCGAAAGTACTGAATTAAACTAGAAAAGTTATTGAGTGTGTGGAGAGGGACATTTAAAAAAAAAAAAAAGTGTTACTTGGCTTTGCTGCCTGGTTTGGAGATTTGTGGCTAGGAACACATTTGTTAATGAAAATGAGGTTTCTCACTTAAGTGAAGTAAAATTTTCTGCATACTCAAGTCATGCAAGTTTTATATTTATTTGTACCTTAGAAAACATAGATTGTGTGTGTGCGTGTGTGGTGTCTGTGTGTCCCTTTTTGTGCTACCAGGGATTATACTCATAAAGTTCTGAACTACATACCTAGCCCTTTACTACATTATGTTGACACAGGGTCTTGCTGAAATGCCCAGGCCGACCTCAGCACTTGCAAACCACCTCTTCAGCCTCCTAAGTAGCTGTGATTAGAGTCCAGTGCCACCATGCCCATCTCTACCCAAACTTTTGATTAGTCTGTATATGAAAAGAAACTTTTTAAAGTTTCGATTTGTATGTGTACAGTGTGATGAACTATATACAAAATAATTTTTAAATTTAAAATGATTTAAAAATTGTAAAATATACATGAGAATCTTAGTCTTCGTAATCATTTTGATGTGTGTACTTTAGTAGAATCAGTTATAAATTGTTGTACAATCAATCTTTATAATGTTTTGTCTTGCAAAACAAAATATATTTCGTTGAACAACTTCTGTTCTCTTTGTCACTAGGCTTTGACAGGTATCACACTGTAGTTTCTCTCTCTATGAATTTGATTACTCTTAAGTGCCTCATATAAGTAGAACCATACGGTATGTTTTGAGTGTGTGACTGATTTCACTTAGCATACTGTCCTCATGTTTTATCTGTGCTGTAAAATGTGAATTGATACCTATATATTTTAAAGCCAAATTTTCATTTTTTTTTATATATACATTTTTTATCTATTCATTTCTCAGTGTGCACTTGGGGTTGCTTCTATCTTTTGCTCTTTGTGGATAGTGTTGCTAAGAACAAGGGCATGCAAATATGTCTTTGAGATAACTTTTT